>WUQG02163993.1:0-23237 GCA_011317285.2 Androctonus mauritanicus
ACCAAAGAGCTACATGTGGCTCGTGAGTCATAATTTGGCTACCGTGGGCATATAATTAAATATTAAAATATGTAATAATGTTGTCATAATTTTTACCTTGCACGTTTCTAAGTCGATAACGCCTGTAGGGTGATTCTCTAGAAACTTTACTTAAAAATTCGATTTTATCTGATAATCTACAAAACGCAGAACGAAGTCTTCCTTTAGCACTAGTCCAGTATCCTTTCTTCTTCGGTTTATAATTACCTTTTTTTTTATCCCACTCCTGTAACCAAAAAACGATATAGAAACAATTATCTAATCTTGCTTCGTAATTGTTTTCAATATAGTTACTATTTAAAATCACAGATGGCGCTAAGTTTAACAAAGGTTCGGTTTTCGGAATGGTTACGGATTTTAGGTCTAAACTGGTTTCGACCACATATTTTTGAGAGTCTTGCTCTAAGCAAATAAACAAGAAGTTTGAGCTAAAATTAATTTAACTTACTTGGAAAACGACGAAGTCTTCCTGTTTCCACTTTCTTCTAGATTTGTGTGGCCAATACATGGAAAAAATTCCCAAATTTCTATCTTCCCATTTCAGTGCGTGGCCGAAAGTCTGCTTTTCCAAATTTGGAAAAATAAAGTCTTCGATCAGAGAGATTTTTTTAGACATCTGAAAATAATTAATGCATAATTTATGTCTTTAAATTAATTTTTTAAAAATGAAGAATGTAGTTAAACAAAAATTATGTTGATACAAACAATCCAAATACATGTATGGCCATTATTTATTTATTTATTTTTGCAAAATAATTTATGAGCATTTGTAGCTACTTCAAAAGTAGAAAATTTATCTTTTAGTTTAAAATTAGCTTTGTTATGCGATTTTTTAACCGAAAAATTTTTCAAAAATAAAGGAAAGTTGTATAAAAATCCATTTTAGTGGAATTTATTGCCTATAGATGTCTAAGTTAGCTTCAATAATGGAGGAAACTAATAGTTATAAAAAAAAAAAATTAAGTGCAATCGGAGCAAAAATAGGCGTAAATTCTAAATATATTACTCATATTTTTCCTATACTCTTTTTTTGTCATATAGGATAAAAATAACAGTAAAAGATGTAGTAATTGTAAGGAAAATCGATAAAATCGAATACAAAACACCTTTTAGTAGAGCATCTAACTGTACACATGAAGAAATGGCACCCGTGTTTGGAAGATTATTCAGGTATTGGTTTTGAATTGAAAAATTCGTTCGCGATTATTAATATGGGATACTTAACTACTTATTATTAATATACGATACAACAATAACTTTATTAACCATTTAAAGCAATGCGTAAATCTTACGATAATCATATAGATTCATATGTAGTAATTATCACGACTGCACAAAGAATTTCGTTATTGTCTTTGCCTCAAACGTGTATATAACTTGAGTTAAAGGCATAGATAGTCCATATATTTTACCGACTTTCCTTTATTTCAATAGGGGAAAAAAGCCGAATTATGCTGCAATAAAGCTTCAGATTTAAGATGTAAACCTAGACATAAACTTTATTTCACAAGTTCAACGATTCATTTATGTCTACGCTTCATCCATACTAGATTATAGCTGGAAAATGGCGTCAGACATAGTAATTTATACTGCTTTCCTCGGCCTAATTGAGTAGTTTAGTTTTCATAATAATAATAATAAGTTTCACAGCAACTTAGAGATTATTATTTCGCTAAAATTGATGTTAACTCATTCAAGATTTTCTTGAAAGTTGAGTTTCCGCAATTGTTGCTTGGCATTTAAATGTAAAAATAGTCGAGTGTATTATATATGATACTGCCGTATTACACGAATTTGATAACAATAATTGTATAGAATAAACAAAAATATATATATATTTTTATTTTCAGCAGATACTAAATATAAACCGGGATGAGTTCGGATTGTTCTATAATTGTAATGAAACAATATGACCTTTAAAAATATAAGCAACTGTGTTGTACAATATAATGCACTGCTGATTTTTTCTCGCTCCTAAATTCGAGTTTATTTTTATTCTAGTGAGAAGAAAATGTGGCATTGTTAATCTATTCTCTTACGTTGGCAGTTCTGAACTTAATTAAAACTAAATTATAGTACTGGAACAGAATTTAGTATAATGATTGTTATAGCCTATCTTATAAACATTTACTTCTTGTTTGTGCTAAGATTCTCTCCATAACCATACGATTTAAAGTTAATATTAAAAAAAAAAATGTACTTACTTTAACAACAGTTTATCTACAAGTTTAATTACGATAATGCTGTAATCTGTAAAATCGCAAATAATTTTTTTCCCGTGACATCATAATTTTGTTTTTGTTTGGTTTATTCGAGAATTAGAAGTGGAATCCAAAATGTTCAATAAATAAATCGTGCACGCATATGTATTTTTGCAATTTTGAAGATAAAAATGCATAATATCATTTTTCATTGAATGACATACAACCTTAACTTGAAGAAATAATTTAATTAAAGGTAAAAAAAAGAAAATTAATCGATTAATAATTAATTGTATAGTCTATAATCTAGTTATAATAAAGCAGGTTTGTCGGCATTATTATCATATTTATTTAGATTAATTTTCACGTAAAAAGTCGTAATTATAATCTTTTGATATTCATTTTTTTAATTTATAATTCACGAAATGCATAACAACAATTTTAATTAAGAAGAAGCAATCGATTAAATTTCGTGCTGAATATATTTATCGAATTTTATCTATAAAATTAAAACATGTAATGGATGCTAATATGAACCTTTTTAGAGTCTTACGCAAGATGTTTTTAGCCTAATTTCCGAAAGAGAATCTTATAAGATGATCCTACTTTTGAAGTAATTTATAGGTTTTTATAAAGTTCATAGAGTATTTTATAGATTTTTTAAAATGAAATTCAGTAGAGTGATCATGCGTTAAAGCTGGATGGACTTGGCATCGCATAATTAATCCATTAGTTTCAATTTTTTTAAAATAGAGAGCATTCAAACTGTGTTCTTTCCCTGATAACTTTTTGAATTATAGTTTGGATAGAAGACTTTTATGTTATTCAACAAGGAAGCCAAGCAATTGAAGATGACTTTAATTACACTTGAAATGCCTCATCTTGAAGCATTACAAAATGACAGACACGTAGTTGCATGTCTTAAAACACAGTACTGCAATTAAGAAATGAGAACAAATAAATTAACAATGCCATCGGCAGTAAAACTTTCCATATGAAATTGTTTTATTGTTTTGTTCCATTTTCTCCTTTGAAAAAATCATTAAATATGCAGAACAATCAGTTTAATAGATTTTTTAATGGAAAATATACAAAATTTCATTAATGCAATGCATGATTAAAAAAAGGAAAACAATCTACAACCGAGCAAAAAATTTTTGCAATGTATCAATCTCAGTTCAAGATATCCCGATAACAAATAATCAATGATTAAAATTCCACAGTAGATAATATATTTGTTAACAATTGCAGTTTTTCTTTTAGTTTTATCTACAATTCTCCTTTTGTATAACATAAATTAATATCTCATTTAATTCTTTACCGATCCGTTTCGCAAAATGTCCCAATTATATAATATGTTGAAATTATGATAAAATGAGCAATCAATCAGGGATAACTAGTGGGGATAATTGATAATTGAGACCTGCAATATATAAAAAAATTAAGTAGGTCTAGCTTGTAGCAATGTCATCTGGAAGGAATGTTGTCCTCAATAAATATAAAAATACCGCAGAAAACGATACCAGGATGAAATAGTTATGTGCCGTTTAATCCATCTTAAAATTTAAAAGACTTTTTTCACACATGTGCAAATCTTTAGAGATCTTAAAAGATAGATGGCAAAGCGAAGGACCACAGGGAAAAAAAAATTTTTTTTAGAGGCGATGGCGTGTAGGCCGTGCACTTTTTTTAATAACCATACATCTTAAGGTCAAATACTGTCGGGGATGTCATAAAAGAAAATATAACCGGTTCGCCTTATGTATCTCATTATTTCCTCTATGTAACTCTTAATCATTCAACCATTCATAGAATCGCGCGAATTCTGAGGTTGGTTTCATTTATTTTATGAATAAAGTACGCATTTTCAATTCTAATAATTAATATCTTTTGAATATTGACGTTTGGAGTTTAGAAACCATGAATTATTATGACGTTTTGTATTCACAGCAGACATTACAAGGTCGCGTCGTAAAGGTGGAAAAATAGGTTACGTTTATTTAAAAATTGTAGAAAAAGAAAATATGTCGATATTTTTTTTATATATCAAATTTTCAAAAATAATAAAGAGATAATTTAATAAATACATAAAAAAATAATTATATACGATAATTATTATTTCGATTAGAAACGTCGTCGCGATGCGGATAGAGCGCGGAACGTAGCGACGCGCTAAGCGTCCAACTTCCATATACCATGTGGCCTTGTTAACTTTGAGTTATGAGTCTGTAGCCAGACGATAGTTGTTAAGGAACACAGTTTTTGTTAGTAGACGTTATAAATTAATGACAAAACACATTTTCAATTTTCATATATATAAAAAAAATACTGATTTATAGACTACTTGGATAATATGGTAGTGCGAGTAGTAATTAAATAATAAATCAAAAGTTATTATTGTACTGCACTTTTAATATTTTTTTTTTTTTTACAGTTCTGATAAAAATTATCAAACTTAAAATATTTATTAAACAAACTTGAAACAATCATAAAAATGAATTTTATTATTTTTATAATTATTAATTAAGCATTTATTGATATTTTTATATTAATAATCTTGACCGTAATCATGAAAACGACTACATAGTGCGTGATCGAAATGGAAAAATATTGTTTTGAAAATAAAAATCAATGTTAAGCAGTTACAAGTTTAGAAAATTGTTGTTTGAATATTTAATAGATTTTTTTACAGAAAATAATATGGTATTACATGGTACATAAACTTAACAATTTCTTACTGTTTAACACGACGCAGCTTAGTGGAGACCATGGTGGAGATAACCTATTATTAAATATAAATTTTTTTATGGTGTTAAAATATGAAAGAAAAGTGAGAAATTAATAGTTTGTAGCGAAATTATTGATAAATTAGGTGACATAAACCACAATAATCGTGTCAAATTTGTGACTAATTG
The DNA here is from genome assembly GCA_011317285.2 of Androctonus mauritanicus. Lineage (NCBI taxonomy): Eukaryota > Metazoa > Arthropoda > Arachnida > Scorpiones > Buthidae > Androctonus > Androctonus mauritanicus. The sequence continues at coordinate 5,156 of WUQG02163993.1, forward strand.
CGAAATGTATCCGTATTGTGAAATAAATGTAATCAAAATACTAACAATTCTCAAAAATCATTGATTGCATGCTGATGAACTCTTAAGTAATGCATAAACTTTTGGATTAAGTTACAAGAAATTAATAATTATCTTCTGATTAATAAATGGAACTATGCTTATATCAATATATTCTATGCCTAGCCATGACTACATCGAATATATTCTATACATAAATACTTTATTAAATTTACAGAACACTTAAGATTTAACTTATGAAATTATAAGTTACTGCTATTATCCAGCTTTGAGAGGGCTGATAAAAATGTTTGGCATGAGTTTATAAAAATTAAAAAAAATTGGAAGTTATGTTAAAGTTGTAGGTGCAATTTTTATTTTTATTCTCTGTGCGCCTATACTAACAATTCTGTTTAATAGTTTTATAAACATTTTTATGATTTTGTAAATTTAATCTAATTTTCGTCGTGAAGAATGTCTTAAAAATAGTAAAGTTTTATCTTTATAAGTTATATTTACTATTCGTTGAATGTTAGAAAACAGGTGCCAAAACAATCAAGTATTGAATAAATTGTCTCTGAAGTAACAGAATATGATAATGTACCAAATAGATGAAATATGGTGAATATATGCAAAACTATTGTTATAGCTATGCTATGCAACTTCTAGAAATAATTGCTATAAATATCCTTAAAGCTGAAGTAAAGTTTTTCAGCTTTAAAGATGTAAACACACGTGATTTGCACCGTTTTTTAAACGTTAAATTCTGACATTTAAAATGAAAAATTTTATTTATTGCAATTGGTCTTGTCTTATGAATAAAACTATAGAAATATTTAAAAAGTTTAATTTTATCAAAAGTACTTGCGACTATTTTTAAACGAATAATAGAACGAAATTTAACCTTTTCAGTCATAGTTCCCAACTAGTTATACATGTTTCTAGATAAGAAATCTCAAAATTTGTTCCATTAAGTCAGAAATTATATCCTGTTTAAATTAATTATAAGAATTTTCATATGCTATATAATATTCTTCGGATACGAAAAATATTTTCTTATAGAAAAAATAATTATTAGAGCTGAATTTTTACAAATAAATTGAAATATTTCATCAAGAACAGCATGTTCAATGAAATTTAAAGCAAAAGATGACACGAAGATAAAGACATACAAAATTTTTTTTTCTGAAGAATTGAGTGAGGTGTGCATGAGAATGCCAACATCACAAATCTAGACTATTGTTTTTACTGTATGGAGATGATTTTCTCGATAATAGTCACGCTACGTGAAACATGGATATGTTTCTTTTACTGGAAAGGAAGCAAACCATGCATGCACTGAATTATGAATGAAGTCCTACATTGAAAAAAATATTAAAGTGATTCGTTACATTCGCTACCTTTTATCAGATATCGCTGCCAGAAATCGTTTTAATCCATTTATTTCTAAATAGAAATGAAAGTTTTTTGGAATTATTTGCAAATTTGTTATCAATTTTCATAATTTATAGAAATATACAATAATTCGTAATAGAGTTTAATCAAATGTCAGCATAAAAAAATAAAAAAAAAATTATAATTAATTCTTCAACTACATTAATTTATATCAATAATTGATATCTACATAAAGTGAACATTTATATCTTATCATTGAAGAGTTTTACATGTTTTTAAGTTGTTTATGTTCTTAAAGAAATATTATCGATAAAGATATCATCAAATATAAACTTTACAAAAAAAAAATAAGTAAAAATAAATTTAAACATTGAAAGGAAATACTGTATGTTAGATTTAAACATTAAAAAATTATACTAATTTAGTTAAAAAAGTAAAGATGATCAAGGCTGGACTTTCAACAATTTATAACATTAGCGGATCTCATGAAAGACTAAACAAACAATACATATATTTAAACCAGACTAAATAATATTAATTTACTAAATTCGCATCTGAATGTAAAAAAATGTAAAGCGAAACCATCTGATAATTTTTTGACACCTCTCTAAGTTTCATATAACGCCACAGGACACGAATTACGCTAGCAAAGTCTCTAGTTTTTTTTTTTTTTTTTTTGAGTCATATATTTATTTTAATTAAGAAAAAGTCACTTTTCACAATGAGGAAGGATGAAGAATATTCCATGAAATAGTTAAACATTTTGTTTTTAATTAATAAATCCGTCAAAACCTATTACATTATAACATAAATGTAAGAAAGTATAGCAATGCAATATTCGTGGAAAACTAGGCAGTTGCCCTGATTTTAATTAATAGAAAAAGTTGTTGTTGCATGTAGTTGTCAGTTTTTAGTAGTTTAAGCAAACAAATTGCATAAACGTATTTTCCAAGAGTCGCAAAGTACTGTATATCAGAACAAAGTAAAAAGTTCAAAAACACAAAGATATCTGCTTCAGATATAGTTCAAAAGTATAGTGAAGCACTTAACAGTCTTTTGCCAGGAATATTTTGATTATACATAAATATTATTTATGCCAAAAGAACTGTTAAATGCTGTTATGTGTCCTAGGAAAGGTAAAAAAAAAAAAAAAACTAGATACTGATAGATTAAATAAGTACTGTACCAAATTCTATATTAACAATATTTATAACAAAATAAATGTTTCTGCATAAAATTTTAATTAAGTTAATTTAACCATTATAAAACATCGTTTTAAACATATATATATAGTACATGTTTTCTTTATGAAAAGAAATCAGGAATTTTATACATTCTATATGCAGTAAAAAGTATGAAAAACTGAAGGTTCGATTTCCTTTTATCCGGAAAAAGGATGTTCAGATTATCGACGTTTTATTGTATGCAAAATTGTTATTCACTGGACACATCAATTCATTAAAACTACTTAAAATTCAATCAATATGTGCCTATAAAATATCATTTCATCCCAAAAGTAATGCCGTTTTTAGCATTAAGTTTTGAAAGGATATAAAACATAAATCACTTGCTAATTTATTAATCAAGTATATATTCGCCATTTGAATTAATAACAACACTTACAACGTTGTAAAAGCTTTAAAATCCATGTTTAGATAAGCTGAGACATGTTTGAACAAGTAAAGTATAAAAAAAAGACTACTTTTGGGATGACCTGATGGATAGCATTTAATATGTATAATATTACTCAAAATGCACCCGAAAAAAATTGTAAAAAAATTGATAACTGAAAATTTTATACGTTTCAATAATTATTTGTATATTAGATCAGTACACAAGAATTCATTCATTCGTCTATAAAGAACTTTGTAAACTTTGTAACAAGAGCATAATAAGGAAATTATTAAATATTAGCATCGCAATTTACACTCCCAGTGCTGCTGATTGACTCATTTATTTATTTCCACATTGCCTAACTGTAGCAGAAACTATGTGATACGAAAGCTGAAAAAGTATGTCTTTGGTCTTATCAGTACACGAATTAAGTTCGATTTATGATTACTCGTTCAAGACACCACTTGTTCTCGTTAATGGATTCATTGTAAAATTTTTTATGATTGAATAACTTTAAAGAAAATATTATTTTAGTTATTATTAAACTCGTGAATCACTTCAGGAAAAACACTCTCAGAATATATAATGAAATAAGGAAGTCGCTTTCCTGAGGATGTGTGATTCTTAACAGATTTTTAGATTAAAAAAAAAAAAAAAAACACTTAAAATGTTCCTTTAACTTTCGATATAGTAGTAAATGTTTTCATTTCTTAATTAATATGAAGCAAACAATTCCTCATTTATTAAGAAGAAATTTTCCTAAAATTTTTCTGAATCAACTTTGCACATATAACATACATGTTTATCAACAGTTTAATTAAAATTTAATCAAGTATATTGTATAACATTACGACAAAACCGGTGTAATTAAGAATTTACAGCTTTATATGTTTCGTATTACGCTTTCGTCTGAAGAACACACGACGTATATATATCTATGTATTTTTTTTTTAAACCAAATAACGTTCAAGGTATAGAAACGTCTTCACAGAAAAAAAAAGTGGGATCTGATTATAATGGAGTTGTTCGCTTGATCAAGCAAAACCGGTTCAGACAAGATTAGTTACCCAGGAATTTGCCTCTTGGCTTTATCTTTCGACCTAAGTTTTTACACGTAAAAATATATATTTTTTTCTCGAGTGTTTGATAAGTAGCGAACAATTTCCTGAAGATAGAAAGCTTGTAACATTGCAACAAATGGGGTTAAAATATATATATATATATATTTAAACACTTTTTAAACTATATAAATATAGAAAGTACATTAAGTTTACTATAAATTTAGACAAGTCTCCGAATTAGTTTGTGAAATTTTCCCAATTTTTTTAACGTTATATATCAGCAAAATTATAGCCTATATCACAAATTGAGAATTATAATTTTATTACTGTATTTCTATCCTCTTTCATGCACTACTTCATCTTATACATCTAGTTATCAGTTGTATAACATTTTAATAAAATTACATATCAATTTTTAAACAATTCACTATAAAGTAGTTTTAAAGACGATATCTTTTCTAAAAATGTTGTTATGCTTTTAATGATAGCATTAATAAAATTAACAATGCGATTGTAGACTAGATCGCTAACAAACAATAACAATTTAGTGTAATTATTGTTTAATAATAATAATAATACTGGTAATAGTACTATAATTACGTGGAACGGTACTTTGAACCGGCTGACTCCATATAATTTTCATACAAATTTTGCATAAGTGTACGAGATAAAATGTTAATCTTGGAAGAAAAAAAAACATATTTTGCAAGTAACTATAAAAAAAAATTGTGTGAAATTGTTGATGAATTCGGAACAATGTTGATTTATTAAAGGTTATATTTTTTTCTGTTGTTAACAAATATAGAAATATATTTTTAAAAATTGGATAAAATTTTGCAATTTTTACTTCGGTTGTGTAATCAAAAAAATTAAACTAAATTCTTAAGAAAGTGATCAAAACAAATATTTATTTATTTTTCATTTGAAAAACATGATTCTTGCGAATAAAATTCACTGCTAACATTTATCTCATGACCCAAACTTTCTTGCCATCAGATTCTAATTTATATCTTTGTACTACTAACCTCCGGAACAGGAAAAACGTTCTGGTCTGCTACTTACAACTTCAATTGTTCTTTATATCACAACAACGTTAGTTTTTCTCATTTAACTACAAGCTTACACCTATTATTGTTGTAGTGCCACTTGAAGAGACCTTTCGCCTCTTCTCTTATAAACTGTAATTATTTTATGCAAAGAAAACTTACATAAACGCACAAAAAAAAAAAAAAATTGGTTCAATATATCAAACATAAAAATAGAGCTATCAACGAACAGTAGTCTTGTTTACATATTCTTATCTGCGATAGCTTAAAGATCGCTAGAAAACTAAAAATAGTTGGCTCTCAAAGGATTATGGTTATCGTTTGTTGCACACAGTTATTTGTAAATAGGAAGTAGGCTATCTTGAAGTTATGACACTGAACTTCCTAACTGCATTATCGCTGTAGTTTGAAGGGCATCGGGTTTTTAAAAATGGAGATTTTATATTTTGAAGAACATTCATATAATCATCTGAATAGCATCCGCATCATTAAATGAAAGAAAAAATCTCGAAGAGTACAATACAAACGAGTGAAAAGATCTGTATAATTAAAAATATATATATATTTTTTCAAAACGTTTAAATAACTAATTAATTAAAAATTTATTTTTTCTAAAAAAATATAAACATCATTAAACTTAAGAAGAAATTCTGAAGAGTAATCGCATCAATATTTTGAAGATCATCTGCATCAAGTAAATAAAATACACACTAACTCCAACAGAATCAAGTGAATATGACTGACTGCAACTGAATCAAGTGAATACACTACTAGCAACTGAATCAAGTGAATGCATTACCTTCAATTGAATCAAGTGAATACACTACTAGCAACTGAATTAAATAAATACACTACCTGAGACTGAATTAAATGAATATACTAACTGCAACTGAATCAAGTGAATATGCTTACTGCAATTGAAAAATGTATTTAAGAGTTCTACATTAATGGTTATCAGGATTTGTAATATAAAGTATATAGCACATAAAAAATAATGATAAAAAAATTGTGGATTGGTTTCTTACGACTTCTCCACAAGTTTCCTAAACTATTTCTAGTAATTATACCTTTTATCAGTTAAAGACGAGTATTATCAGCATGAATAGGCAAAGGAAAAATACGGTAAGACTTATTTTTAACTTCACAAAAGAACATTATACGGTTATCCTCAAACGATGGGGGAAATGTTTTTTTTTTCTTTCTTTTTTTGCTGTTGAAAAATATGCTTTGCTCTTTTTAAACTAAAATCCTTCAAATTTAAATAAGCTAACTCAACGGATTATCGATGATCTGAATAATGCAAGTTCGTTTATGAAAAGTATTGTACACGAAATTTTTTTAATGTTGTCTATTTAGATTTGCTCATCTGGTTCATTTATGTTTTCTCTTAATGTGAATCAAAGAAGCGAAGGGTTGTAGTACTTGTGATATGTTATTTAACACTCAGAACCTGGTACCGATGTATTTGGAACGTAGAAAGGACAAATGTGCTGATCTGATTACAACTTGATGGAACTACTGCATTTACAAAAGTTATCAGCATTAAAGCGCGCATAATCGCTTTACTACAAAACAAAAAATGGCAAGTAACTAAAATAATTAAATATAAGAAACGTATCGAGAAATCTTACGAAACAATGAAGTTTTTAAATATATATATATTTTTTTATTATTCTCTCGTTCAGGATCGTCTTAAATTCATTATGGAGAGTTTACCGAGTGAATAAAGTTGCGAATCCAGTTCCTCTTCTATCTTTCTTGTTCCCCCGCTTTTACAATCTTGCTGCTCTTGTTCGTAATAATTTTGTGCAGTCGACCAATGAAGGAGCATAACTGTCTCACGTGACGTCAGACAGTCTAGTGTTGTTTATACACTTCACTTGACAAGTTGCATTTGCGCGCGCGCGTGAAACTATTGGGAAGTTTGTGTTTGAAGTTTTGTTGGGCGTGATTTTTTTCAAGTGGATTTGTTGTTAATCATCGGCAAAAATCACGTCGACCCTTGTGAAAAAGCGATATTCGGGAGAACTGACGACAAATTCTAACGTCATGGCTTCAAAGTAAGTGCTGGTTGTTGTTTTTTTTTTCTATTTCTTCTCCCCTTATTAGAACAATGGTAAAGATGGTTTTAACGTTTTTCCTACTTAATTCGTCTGATTAACTCGTTATGTTGTTATAATATGTGTAGAATTATCACAAAGGGCGAACGATTAAGTTTTAAAAGGGAGAGTATGAGGTAAGGGTAGCTTAAACAACACGCCCTTAATGATAACCTGTGTATTCTCCAGACGCGACCCAAGTACCAGTTTTGACAATTTTCGGTTGAGGTTATTTTTTCGACGTCGCTTTCAGTTAATTTCCTTAAAATATATACGTAAAAAAAAATTATTTCTTCAAAACACTACGCAGTTTTTTAATTTAGTTCTTCTCGTAATCCCTCAACCACAGTTATTCTCACGAAAATTTATTTTTAATATTTTATTTTTTTGGATGAGTTTCAATATATAACCAGTCTTGTTAGTTCTGTCGAATGACCTTTTCGCAGAGTTGCACGAAAAATTTATAAAACACGAATAATGTCGTTTTCTCGATTTGCATTTTACTTTTTTAAACTTCAGTCACGAACGAAGTCGAGAATATTTTTAAAAGGGGGAAACTCGTTAATGATGGTAACGTTGGTGACAGTCACGTGATACCCAAAAATTCGCCTCCGTTAACGACCTTCTACTCATGCGCAAGGTGAACAACTTTGAACTTCCGGAATTTAACCAGTTAACATTTTTTTTTCTGTGGTCTCGATTTATTTTTCGTCGATAGAAAAAAAAAAGGTCGAACGTTCCTTGACATATTTTAAACAACACACACTATTTGACAATTAATAAACATAAATTTGTAATTACGTGAATCATCACCATAATAATAATCACCATCCTGCCAAACCGAACTTCTGAGAATCCGCAAAAGTTCGTGCTAGAGTACTTAACAAAGCTACTTAGCCTATTTTGAGTATTTCGAAACTTGCCAAAATTTTTATGGATGCCACATTTTGAGTTAATGCACTCGCATAGACGCGTGAAAATTAGTGAAAATAAAATCGTAGAGCTCGGAATTTTCGATCGTTTCGTATAAAGAAATCTCGTCTGTTAATTTAATTATAAATATTTATATTCTAGAAATGTGGAGATGTTTAGATTAGACACGCGACCTCGTTCTGAACAAGTGACCTGCGATTTACAGCATTCACAGGTCAAGCAAAGTGTTTGCAGTAACTAGTCAAACTACCTGTCATAAAAAACTATTCCTCTTTATTAAAAAAAAAAAAAAATAGATTCAAGCATGTGTTTCTCATCAGGAATCGTTTAGAATAACAAACAATTTCCAAAACTATCATTAAATACAGACGTAAAGAGGTTGACGTTGAACACGCTCGTAATAACATATTATGTTGATCTTACAGTATTTTTACCTCTTCCGGGATGGTAAACTGTTTTACAAATTAAAACAAGCGAGTTAAGGCTAAAAATTCAGTATGTGTACATCTAAAGATGCCATATTAACGGTAATGAATCATCTAGCGTGTTCATTTCTTCACATAATCCAGCGCGAACATTCGATATTACACAATCTCGAGTTTTCTCTTCATAATGGCATTCCGACATTTTTACGATTTCCATTAATGTGCTACAACAAATTAAACTCGAGACTGTAACATCATCTCTCATTATTTCCGACAAAAAAAAAAAAAAAACGGAAGATGAATAACGTTTATCACCCACTTAATCTTTTTGCACAATTACATAAAAGAAGGAACTAAAAATTCCATTAGCTATTGAAAGGAATGACTGTTTATGAATCACAAGGATTGTGTGGTCAAAAAATGGTAACTCCACCTTTTGGCCAAGGGAGGAAATAAAGGGGGGTTATGTTTGAGAAAAATTAAAAGCAGTACTTGTCGTTTAGTACCATGAAGAGAACAGCACAAACAGTAATTTCCTCTTAACGTCATTTTCAAAACCTGTAATAATAACTTCACTAGAAAAAAAAAAATTAGCATATAAAAGATAACCGAAAGCATTTTTTAGCATAATTTAATGGTTGTGTATATATATATCAAAATTACCGTCGAAAATAACCATCAAAAATCGCATTCATTTTCATTACTGTACAGAAACACTTAATTCTTCTTCCAGTTTCATATTTAGAAGGATAAAAACAATAATAATTATGATAACGTTACATATTTCGGTAAATATGAAGAACAATTAATACTTTTTTAAATAAATAAATCGTCTTTCACTTAATAAACCTGTAACATGGTAGAGCTTGATATCAACGTAAATACAGAAAATAATATAAATAGAATTTTTTTCCTTCAAAATCCAGGAAAATAACATAATCTAGCTATTTTTTTATTTCCTGTATTACTGAAAAGTAAACAATACCAGTTGTCATTCTCACGTGACAAACATGAAAATGGCAAGCATTTTAATAGTTTTATTGTGTTATAAACAATAAAAAATAATCAATATCAATAAATAAATCTTTTTTTTTTTTGTTTATTAAACGTGAAAATAACAATATATAAAGAACTCTGTTTCATCGTAAGCGGAGTAAAAGACATTTTTGTAAATATTGTTATATTTCACTTGTATCGAAAATCATCAATATCAATTGGTCTTTTTCGCTTAACAAGTGCGAAAATGACAATATTGTATTTTAATAATTCTATTACAGTCATAAACAGTATAATTAATTAATGTCGATAAATAGATATTTTTCACTTAATAAATATGAAAATGACAACATATAAAGCTTTTGTTTCATTAATTAATTAAATTAAAAAAAAAAAAAACAGAGAAAAAGACAGTTTCATGGTAAAAATTTTTACATATAAAGTGTATTGAAAATTGTCAGTATCAGTTGCCATTTTCACGTTTGTCAAGTGAAAAAGACTATCGATATTGATGATTATCAATACACGTTAACTATAAAAATTACCTAGGAAAATATTTTTTCTTTATTTTTATTTTATTTTATATTTTATTTTTTTTATCATCAATGGTCTTTTCATCAATGAAAAATATCAATTTTCGTTAAAATTTGTCATTTTCGCATACGTGATATTTTTTCATTAAAATATTTGTCATTTTCACATATTCGAAAATGACAAATATTTTAATAATTTTGTTACGTCATAAACACTAAAAAAATAGTCGATATCAATAAATAAATCTGAAAATGACAATATAAAAAGACTGCTTCACCAAAGCAGAGAAAATGACATAACCGCAGTCTTTTACATTTATTGTGTATTGATAATGATCAATATCAATAATCTGTTTCGCATGACAAACATGAAAATGATAAATATAGATGCAATAGTACTGCTTTCTTATCAATCAGTATATATATATATATTTTCACTTCATAAAAACTGGAAAATAATTGTCATTTATTTTTTTTTAAATATAAAATATTTTCGCTTAATAAAAATACAAATCGATGAATAATTATAGAATGCTGTTTTAGGTAGGAAAATAGTTAATATAAATATTTTTTTATTTCGTAAACTTAAAAGTATTTCAGATATTTCTCCATTCGATATGAATGAAAAATAACTACAGAAAAGAAAATATCCATAAATATATTTTTCATAAAATAATAGAATGGTAAATTATGTTATTTTTTACATTTATAAAATATTATTTATATATCTGTATCTATTAAAATATCTCGAATTTTTTTAAGTAATACACAAAATCATTTAGCTATAAAAAGGAAATATATTATATATCCGTTAAAATAATTTCAAGGAAATTTTAAAGAGGAACCATTTCCTGTCTAAATATTGTTTTTTTTTTTTTTTTCCTTAACTATACGGACATTAGTCATTAATAGATATTTATATAAAATAAAATTTTTGTATCCTGCATCGATTTTGCATGAACCATAAAAAATGTTATACAGAGAGGAATGTGAAAAATACGAATGGAATATTTAATATTCATCTTCAGCGTTGTTGCTAAATTTGCGTGTGTATATTGTTTTTATTTTTATTTGTTATGAAAGTAAATACAGTAGTTTCTCACGAACATCTCTGATTCACAGGAAACCAGATCTTTGGCGTGGGTGTCCATTAGAGTTGTATGTTCGTCCCACGAATTAATGATCTCATCCCCGATTAAAGCAACGGAAGTAGAGGATCGGTACTCAATAATAACTGCATGAGAAATTATTTTAGACAAGAAACAAAACAGTTTCTCACATATCAATCATCGATAAAATTTGTGAAGAAAAATGTCATTCTAAAGTATCTCGACGATATTCGAATTCTTCGTGCTGGTCATTCAACTAAAATGGCATTCTAGTGGAACATGTAGAACGTTTTTTTCCAGTGTAATTTATATCGATTTTGTAGCATTTCTCTAGATAATATCGACATTGTTCCTGATTTTCGTAATTTTCATTCCTAGCCACCAGTTTTATTTCCTGATTTGAATACAGTAGCTGCAATGTTATCTGGTGGATATAATTCGTGTTTTATTCACGTTTATTTTGATAACATAGGTCGATAGGAATCGTATTGCTGTTATGCCAGATTTTTAATTTTCGATAACGTACTGGTATTTTTGTCTTTCTTTTAATAAAATGCAAATTGTTTTTCTTAATTATCACACAAATTTATAATTAGCAGTTTTCATGCGATGCCATCAACACTCGTCAAAGAGTTTGTTTACAGCATTTAATATATAGGAAAAAATTAATATTTTAATCATTAAAAAAATGTAAAAAATTTCATTAGTAAACTAATTACACATACAAGCTATTTTGTTTACAAAAACAGAAATATTCGACAAAAAATTGTTCAACTGCATAAATTCTATAAGCGGTTATCTTTGCAGATTACTCATAGAAGTTAAAATGAGAAAACAGAACATAAAATTCATTTTGTCACGAGAAATGTAAAATAATCTTTCATAAATTCGACGTTTCAACTAGGGCGGGACGTATGCATTATCCCAACATTATCTAGTTTCTGTAACAGTACCAGCCCACTTTTATGTTGTACTTTTTTCAAAAGCACTGTCTGCATCCTGTGAAGTTAGTAGCTGAGGCCCTTCTGACAACAAAATATAAATTACAGTATCATATACTACAACTATAATCTAACTCCAAACTTTTTTTACGTATATCTATACAAGCTACCACCCGATAAATTTATAACACAAAAAAAAAAAAAATTCCTAATTGAATTTTGAATATCTGGTTTCATTGAGATTTTTTAACAGTTGAAAAATTATATATATATTAAACAAGAAATAGAAAAATAGAAGAAGAAGAGAAAAAAAAAAATCTAGATGATTATTGAAGTTATCGTCATTTCTGCATGGTCACTTATGCGTCCATGATCTAAATAATAGATCTTAATGCTCCCCAAGAAAAGCCCCATTTGGCTCATCCAAGTCATTAATTCAGCCCTTCAATCATCACTATCTCTAAATCTAATATAAAATTAATGATAGGAAAAAAAAATAATAATTTGTATAGGAGGAATATAATTATTTAAACTATTCGACCTTGAATATTTAAAACAAGGTCTATTATACGACTCATTAATAATTTTAGTAGCATAGTATCGTTTTGAATCTCTATAAATATGAATTATAATACTTCTGGGAGATGTCAGTTAAAAAAATAAAAATAGAGAAAGAGGTTAAAGGGAAAAGAAACAACAAGATCTCAAGCAGTGGGGTCATTAAATGTAATTTAATCGCTTAAGATGACAAACGCCATTTCTGAAGATTAACGCTTCTTCCATTTATTCCTGTAGTAACACAACACCTACTTTTGATAACATTACTTACGCTGTTTGCTGCTATAATATGTTCTGCTGTAGAAAATCTGTTGTAGCAGGTATAACAGGCATTAGAGTATCAGTTTCTCTTCTAATCAATTTTTTTTTTATTTGCCAAATATATATATTTTTTTAATAATTCATCTGTGCAAATCTTCCCACGTGAAACACGATACAAATTCCAAAATCTCATTTGCTTTGCTCGTTATGTGGGATAAGTTTTCGGCATGGTTAACGTAGAGAAACGGTTTGTTTTAGTCGGATACGTTGATTAATAATTTTATATATCGTTAAATAATAATAACAATCATAATTTATTTTTTGTTTCGGCTTCCTGTATAAAATTTATTTATTTTTTATTAATTGTTATTATCTCGATTAAACAATTACGATGTTATAATTACGTATTTATAAATCGTTCAATACGGAACAAATATCGCGATAAATGAATATACTACTACCTGTTGACCCAGTAAACGAGGTAAATTGTTATAACATAGTTAACTCAGCTGCTGTATACATTAAAATAAACCTACTTATAATATTTTTAGTATAATAAACTCTGTAAAATATTTGTTAAAGTGTAACGACTATAAAAGATCGCATAAAAATGAAACTGGGATAGTTTTATTGTAAAAGAAAAAATAAAAAAAAGCATTAAGAATTTTTAAACTTTCGTATTTACTATATAATATTCCAAAAATTCGTAAAAATCAGAAATCCGTAACGTATGCGTAACGAATGATTGTGAATTCCGGTTTTTTATAGCAAAAGATGTAAACATTTTTGTATTTAAGATATAATATTTCTACACCTCGTGACAATACCAAAAGTAATGTTTTTTCAAGGTGACATCTCAGTGGTATTCTTATACACCACACACACACACACACATACATACTACATCTTCCTGTTCATTAACGCAAGACCTTGAGAGACCTATAGACCTGTTTCCTTGTTTGTTTTTACTCGCTATAAGCATAATGTATAACCTATACTAATTAACTGTGAGTGTTAAATCGTGTTCGTTAACAGGATTTAATTAAAATAGACCCATTTAAAAACGGACATTTACATATTCGATTTTTTTTTAATTAATGCCAATCTGAATTTATCAAGCGTGTTTGTTTTGCGTTTAAAAAAAAAATAATTTAAATAACAGATGGACCAATTCGAAAAATTAAAACACGGATTAAGAATAAAACTGTATCCTGTGTTATTTTTCATTAAAATGACCTTCATGCTTGATACATTAAAGTTCATTTTGCAAGGCTGATGTTCGCTCTCTGTGCCAGTTATTATTCCTTATTTTAAAGTGGCATTGTCAATGCCATGTTGTAATAAACATGTTCTTTTTATATATTAATAATGTTCAGGTTATGGGAAAATGTTGCTTAATAATTCGAAAATTTAGGAAAATACTATGCTTCAAAAATCTAGATTTTCAAATTTCTTGCTCTAGTTGCGGTAAAGCATCGATTTTTTTTTTTTTTTTTTTTTTGTTTCTTCTTATGGGAAAATCGATTTACTTATTAGATTATGAAATTTCATAATTGTTAAAAGAAGTATATATCCTAATTGAATTATATTTATCATCTGGTTTAGTTTGTAAGCTACTTGATTTTTTTATGAATATTTTATTTCTTCTTAGTTTTTCAGCGTTATCTCCGTAACCATGCGGTCTACAGAGATAATTTACGCACCATTTTCAAGGCAATTTAATGATCTTTCTAAATATTCTAATGAGGGATTATTGAGGATTATGGAGCGATTTAAAAATAGGAAAAACCGAAATCATGCGCGGTAATATAATACAAAAGTTATTTTTTGGTATGTGATAAAATTCAAAGAGTAATCTGATTATTAAAATTCATTATTAATTTAAAAGATGAAGATTGTTAATTGTGTTTTTGATACTTTTAACTTTGATCAAACTGATTGAATGCACTGAAACATAAAAATTCATGTAAACAGAAAGTTAAGCGTATGTAATTATTGCAAGTTCTGATGAAATTGAATATCATTCGAAAGATTCGAAGAATATCATATTTCCGAATATAAAATAATTTTAATAATATTCTTTCTAGATTGGACCTTTATTTGAGAATGATTAAAGATAAGAAATTAATTTATTTGTCATCAAAAACATCTTCAATGGCATAACATCTATTTTGAATGTCATAAAAATCTAACAAATAGTTTTACAGTTATTACAGAGAAACTTATAAAATTTGGACATCCGCCATTTTTAAACAGTCTAATCTATAGGGTTAGTTAACATTCTTTCAAATTTAGATTTAATGTCCTGACCATCCTGTCGAATTTTATAAAAATCAATCAAGTGGTTCAAGAGTTATTAGGGAGAAACCTTTGAAGTTTGAATGCCTGCCACTCTCAAATGGTTAAAGATAAAAATTAATTGATATGTTATCGTTATCAATTTCTTGGTAAGTGTCATAAAAATAAAACAAGTGATTGCAGATATATTAAGACAGTAGGGCCAACTGTGTTTCAGAAGTTTGAATGTCCGCCATTTTTAGATACATGAAGCTAGAGTTGCTAGCATAAACTACTTAAAAATTATAGTTTGATTCTGCTGTTTATACTGCCATCAACAGTTGAAGTTACCTATCATGACAGAAGGTAACCAAACTTCATGAAAAGCTACTAATTAGTGTGAATGTTATTAGTGGGGACAACAGTATGGTGAGCTTAGAAATTTCACTTTCCTTTAGAAAATTAAGCTAAAAAATGATAAAATTCCATTTTTTTGCAATTTTACATAAATTTTTACAATTTACCTGACTGTCAACGAATGTATTGAACATATATTTTACTTCAATACATAGGTATGTATTTAATCAATATATTAATACAGTACATAGATTCAATACATATCTATGATATTCAATATGTATATATCTATGTATTAATACATAGATATATTGAAATATATGCATGTTCAATACATAGATTTCACTTAAGTATTTAATACTGAAATAATCAAACTTAGTTTCATTTGTTACAATTTGTTGGTTTATTGCTGTTAACCCAAAAACCAAATCGCAAGAATACTTTTTAAGAAATATAATTCACTGGTTTTAGAATGTAGGTTGAAATTCTTGTTCCAAACCTTTTTGCGTTTTTTAGATTAATAGGATTGCATTTTTTAAAAAATGCTATTAAAGTTTCTTAAGCATTGTTTAACTACTTAAATTTATTTTTTTCCTCTAAGATATTTGAGAATATTTAAAAATAGCTAAAATTGCAAGAACTGTTTATATTTAAAAGTTTATTTGGTTTAAAAAGACGCATAGTATATAAAGTAGAGTTGCTAAGTAACATTTCTCAAGTTCTATTATGAGTTTAAAGGTAGAAAAAAATCAATGAGAGTATTTATCATTGTGCTAATGAAAGCGAATTATTCACTTTTAACGTTTAACTGACTGTTAAAAATTCAATGTCAAGGACGAACAACTGCAATTTTACAGTCACCTCAACTTTAACAGCACGAAAATCCATTGTTAGTGTTCTTTAATGGAGATTTATTTATTTTTTCTTCCCTTAAGTTGAGTTCTTTGGAGAATAATTGAAGTTGTTTTTGAAATTTTTTTTTTGTTTTCAAGTGAGGTTGCAGTTAAATAGAAGAGAGCCACAATGGCCATTTGATCCAGGCTTCAAATCTAAACTTTTGGCATTGTCTTTAAATAATATTTTGATACTTTTTCATTTTTCTTTCTTTTACACTTTGAAGCTCCTTAAAAGATATAAGTGGCCAAAATCGCTTTTGACATCCGAGAGCGTCTATACATAAGTATGCACCATAAAAAAAAATTTCCAAAACAGGGAAAACTTAAGTTACTTAGCTAGCAATATTACTGGGAAAAATTGCTTAAAAACTTTTGATTTTATCGATATTATCGATTATAACGATGTTGTGCAACTCTCAACTATTATTGCAACTTTACAATTGCTATTTTGCTATTTCGAAATTAATTTTTTTCGAACATATATAGAATATAAATCATAACTGTTGCTACAGAATTACCAAATACACTATTTTTAACGTATTAAATCTATATTCGCTCACATACAAAAAAAGAAAAACTATATAAAGAGATCAAATTATGCGGTTTTCCTTATTAAAAAAAGTAGAGCGTTTAACTATCGCACAATTACCGAAGCAAAGTTAGCAAATCTGTCTGTACCATTTTCCGTTTATGATTGATTACAGCATTAAAAGAGAGTTTGTTGACTTTATAGAATGTAAAATTTATTACCGTTTCTTTTCATTATTATTACTCTCTAGCGTATAAACATTCTCTTAACCTCGAAAGTTTTCTATTTTAATATGACGAAGCGTGTCAGACGCTTTTTTTTCCACAACAAAGAAACATTCCCTTGTGTTTTATAATGAAGAAAAGAAGAAAACAATAGAATAAAAGTTCCTCTGTTTCTTCGGTCTCAGACAATACTATCCCTCTATTTCCGATCTTTGTTTCGGTTACGGAGGGATCAATGTACAAGAATATTTTTGGAAGCACGGTTGACAGCGAGGTTGTAGCAATTATCTTTTAATACCACTGAATTACCTCGGCTGAGATGAAAAGAATTTACCAAAAAAAAAAAAATAATAAAAAAATTCACGTTTCGCTAATGCAGACTAAATCTTGTATTGTTCTCGAAATGATGCAAAAAGACGAGATTTTCGTGTTTATAATTGGAAAGCAAACTTCCTTAGTTTCACGTTTATTATTTTTTTTATAAAATTAGAACATATTTTGGCAATTAAATCGCAAAATCTATTGATACGAGAATTGTTTTGTGTATTTTGGAATGATTGAAATGCTGTCAATGAGAATAAAATGTGACGTTATCAGTTCTCACCCTTCAAACTGTATAGAAAACATATGTGTGCTATATCACCGTTATCAGTATAATTAGTTTTGCCTCTAGTGTTTCCCTTCAAGAAAAAATCTGTTGCTAAAAATTGCTGTGGTGTCGTCGATCCTTATCCTACAGGAAGCGTATATACTTCCTGAGCTAATAGTATCATCAGTTTCGCATTTGGTGTATTCCCTCGAGGTGTTACAGACACAAACAATGGTCCTGAT
>WUQG02164104.1:7908-23235 GCA_011317285.2 Androctonus mauritanicus
TACCAGTCGCAGAGAAAGAAGAAGTAGCGGAAAAGCCCGCCGTATCACCCAAAGAGGAAGTGGTTGTAAAAGAAATTGTGGAGGAAGAAATTATTGAGAAGGTCTCACCGGAAAAAGAGGTCGTAGAAGAACTAGAGGTATCTCCAAAAGAAGAAGTGGTAGTTGAAGAAGTTACCAAGGAAGTGACGGAAGAAGTCACAGAAGAGATACAAGTGATTAAGAAAGAAATCGTGACTGAAATCACCAAAGAGGAAATTGTGGAAGAAATAATAGAGAAGCCACCAGTCGAGAAAATTTCACCGGAAGCAGAAGTTGTCGAAGAGGAGGAAATTGTGAAAGCACCACCTGCCGTAGAAAAAGAAATACCAAAGAAGGAAGAGGTGGAGGAAGTTACAGAAGTGGTAGAAGAAATAAAAGAAATACCCAAAAAAGTGTCTCCTAAAGAAGAAGTAGTCACAGAAATTACAGAAATTGTCACAAAAGAAATCACCGAAGTCGTCGAAGAAATCCCAACAGAACCAGCTGCTGTGATAGAAAAAGTGTCGCCAGCAGAAGAAATTGTGGAAGAAGAATTGGTTGAAAAACCAGCAGTGTCTCCCAAAGAAGTGATTACAGAAATAATTACGAAGGAGGTCGTGGAAGAGGTCGAAGAAGTTGTCGAAATGCCACCTGAGAAAAAGGAGGAAATTATTACGGAAATCACCAAAGAGGAAGTGGTGACAGAAGAAGTAGAAGTAATAGAAAAACCGAAACTTCCACCAAAAGAAGAGATACCAGTCGCAGAGAAAGAAGAAGTAGCGGAAAAGCCCGCCGTATCACCCAAAGAGGAAGTGGTTGTAAAAGAAATTTTGGAGGAAGAAATTATTGAGAAGGTCTCACCGGAAAAAGAGGTCGTAGAAGAACTAGAGGTATCTCCTAAAGAAGAAGTGGTAGTTGAAGAAATTACCAAGGAAGTAATGGAAGAAGTCACAGAAGAGATACAAGTGGTTAAAAAAGAAATTGTAACAAAAATCACCAAAGAAGAAATTGCCGAGAAAATAGTAGAGAAGGCAGTAGTCGAAGAAATTTCTCCAGAAATAGAAATAATTGAAAAGGTAGAGATTGTAAAAGAATCTCCTACTATGAAAAAAGAAGAAATTCCAACGAAGAAAGAAGTGATGGAGGTTGTGGAAGAAATGCCTGAAGTTCTGGAAAAACTGACAGGAAAAGAAAAAAGTTTTATCGAAGAATTTGTTGAAAAGTCAGAATTTGAAAAATTTGAATTTCCTCCAGAAGAAGAAGTAATTTCTCCCAAGCCTTGTCAAGGGTTTACAGAAGAAGTGATTGAAGAGATTGAAGTTATTACCAAAGCTAAGGAAGAATTTGTTACTGCTGTTATTGAGGAAGTGATCGAAGAAATTGAAGAAATTGTTCAAAAAGTCGATGAAATTAAAGATTTACCTTCAGAGGAGATTTCTCCAAAAACAGAACTTCCTATTTATACTGAGAAATCTACTGTGGGAGATGCTGTTTATAAATCATTGGATGATATTAGTTCTGTAATGCTTGTTGAACCTTCGTCACAGGTATTTGAAGAAAAAACTGTTGACCAGAGTACTTCTGATTTACCTAGTACTGTAAAAACTTCAAAAGATTTGGGTGCTAAATATTACACCATTGAAGTAACTGAGGAAATTGAAGAAATTATCGAAAAGCCTAGTACAGAAGAAAAAGAAAAGATTTCTGATGAAGATATCTTAGCTTCTCTTGCTAAAAAAGAAGATTCTGATATCTGTTCAATGATAGAAACTAAAAAATTAGAGGATGCTGTTATTAAAGAAATATCAAGTATGACAGAAGTTATTTCTGAAATAGTAAGCGATGAAAGAAGAGATATCGAAGAAATAGTGCGTTTTTCACCGCCTGAAAGTGTTTCTCCAACTGACCGTTTTTTTATTGAAGAAAGTTTAGAAGCTGATGAATTTAAACCCGTACAGTTCACAAAAGATTCCTTTTCGAAAGATGATCTGTATAGAGATGATTCTATTAAAGAAATTTCTGAAGAAGAAGTGATTTCAATTAAAAAATTACCTTGTCATACTGAAATAAAATTGAAAACGGATATAGAAAGCGTAAGTTCGTATTATCATTTATTAGTTAATTTTGTTTTTCTAAGGTGAATTTATTTCGTATTACATTTTATTTATATAGTATAATTAAAATACTATTTTGTTGAAAAATTTCATATAAAATTATTATATTTATTTGATATTTTAAATCTGAATCTTGAAAATTATTGGTAAATGTCATTTAATTATTTTCTATCTGGCATGTATTCCTTCTTATATTACCTGCATATTGCATACTTTATATTCCAATTAAAACATTCTAATTCATTCTGTTATATTCTTCCTTGATTAAATTGGCATTTCTATAACATATTTAGGAATTAAATTTCGAACTGTATATTGAAATTAACTAATCGATAGGTATAATGGATTTCGATTATTCAAATTATATGAACTGTAAGTTAAGCTTGATAAATCAAAATATTGTGTAAACGATGGCTATTTATGTTAAGATTCTATAAGTTTTTTTGATCGAATCTGAGGAAAAATTTGCCAGTATAAAATTACCAGTATTAAATTAAATTAAAATTATGACTTTTTGATTCATCACTGTTTCTACGGAATTATTCCCTTAATTGGAAAATTTTAGTTTTTATTATAAGGAACTCAGCACCTTATTAGTCGGGAGATACTCCCTTTTCATCTTTCAAACGATAACCCCGATAAAAACCGAATTTACTGAATTTGAGTACTTGGCATCTGCGTGTATATTAGATAGATTCTTATTCGATTTTTAGGTGGATAACACGAAATAATCCAAGTAATAATCTAAGTATCTGATAATCAATTAATTTAAAGCGAAAATCGAGTAATCAAAAACAGATAACAGATTTCACTAGTTTTGGAGTTAATTTTTCCAATATGATAGACTGGATAGAAATATCCATTGATACCGACATTAAAGTTTCTTATCCCCAATAAAAACAGAAATTACTGGGAAACGAAAATCAATAAATTATTTGAAAAATAATTCCTTCATTTTTTCAATTAATGCATTTCTCTCCAATTTCCTTTAAAATAAAGATTATAATGAATATTTTAATAAGATTTCCTAGTGTTAATCTGAAAGTTTCTACTTGACAGAATTCTTCTTCAAAAATTAATGCAAAAAAAAATTTCTATACAATTTAAAATAATAATGAAATATATTTATGAAGTAAACTTTAGTAATATTCAAAGAAACCATTATATAGCAGTATTTTTTAATTTTTTAATTGTTATTATTGTAAAAAAAAAAGATATTCATTCAATAAATGTAATAAATATTTTATTACATTTAGTGATGCTTAAAATTACTAAAATATCATTTATATTTTATATAAAAGTAACATATACCTTTATATATATAAGTATGTATACAAATGTGTGTGTATACATATTGCACCTTTTAAGAAGAGTAGCGCAAAACAACTAAAAGTGTGATTTTATAGAACAATAAACAAATTATACAGATATTTATTGGTTATATATTATCAAATGAAATTTAAGTTAGGATTATCAACACACTTTTTATTCAGGCTAGATTAGGTTATGTAAGTTAATCCGCCATATCACACTTGGAACACCTGGCACGGCCACTTTTAGAGCCTACCACAGGTTGGCCAATACCCATGGTGGAATCAATGGAAAGATGGAAGGATGGGTTCGATAACATATGTATCTTAAAATATATATGTAAGGGATGGTTGATCGAGTAGAGGTTTTGGATGGCAACGCTTTGGCTAGCTGTAAGGATAGTAGTGAGCGTGTAAGTGAGAGAGAAGCGAGAGAGGAAATTCCAAATAAAGATAGTTGGTTACTTTTGTCTGTGTCTCGATCCTTACATATAAATCAAAATATATGATATAATATAAAAATTAACAGTATTGACATAGTTATCGACAGTAATAGTACCATGCAAACAAAATTAGTTTTTATCTTAATAAATTCTAAAAATGCCTCCAAAGAAGCCATCCTATAAAATTAACTTTTATATTCGATAGATATTAAATTTTTCAAAATTTAAAAGTTTCAAATTTAGCTATTTTTAAGTTTATTCTAGTAATTAAACCTATGATTATATAAATATTTTTCTACAAAATCTCTTTATTTTTAAAATGCCCAAAATAAAATGGGAAATGCATTATTTCAAAAAAAAAAAAAAAATTAACTATTGTTCAAATAATCCATTGATTATTATTTCCCAATAATTGCTGTGTTTCGTTGGGAATAAGACACTTACTTGTGTTGTTGTTGGTATCAATAGATATATAGACATTTTTGTACAAAACCACTTTATTTTATTAGTTAATTTCAGAAGTTGCCTGAATATTATATAATTATTATATATTATATACTTGCTTGTAAAATATACTAAATAGTATATATCAGTTTTGTAAAACAATTTCAAGAAAATAAAAGATATTAATATTTCTTTGCATAAATAATAGCATGCAAAAATAATATATTATAAATTAATTGATATTTTTTTATTTTAAAGGGCAAAGAAATATATAGAACCGAACAAATAGAAAAAGGAAGCATATATGATACTCCTTCAGGAAAACGAGTATTAGTAACAGAAGAATCAGAGTTAACAGACGAAGAAGCAGTTATCAGTCATGTTGTTATAGAAGATGATAGTCATAAAATGGAAGCTGTGACCAAAACAGTCATAGATGAGGAAATTTCTAAGCGAGAACGAGACGATCTCAAAGATGACGAAATTACTACTGACGAACAAACAAAAAGTGTAACTGTTGTGAAGAAAATATTTACAATGCCATCTGAAACAGATACTAAAACAGACGAAAATGTTATCGAGACAAGAATTCAAGAGGAAGATGGCACTATTCGAATAATAAGAAGACATATCAAAGAAACAACAACAATAACTAGAACAACAACTACTACTACATCAGAAAGTTTAGAAGGTCCTGATGAAGTTGACAGTGAAATGGTAACATCACAAAGTGATACTTCAACAGGATATCAACAAATTCAAGAGGAGATAAAAAAACAGGCTGATAAAAGAGATATTGATAAAGAAGAAATGCAAACAGAAACAACAGAAATATTAGATTCGAGTCCGAAAGTCATCGAAAAAGCAACTCCAACAGTAATTACAAAACAAGTTGTAGTTAGAAAAATAATAAGAAAAAAGCCTGATGGTACAACAGAAGAGGAAATTATAGAAGGCGATGACGTATCCGACGAAGCACAATCCCCCATTCAGTTAGAAATCAGTAAAGAAATTTCTCCAAAATACATTTCAAGTGAAATGGCTGATACCGTTAAACCTACTGAAATGAAAGATACTTCAGAGAGTGAAACAAAAGAAATTTCGTCGCCAGTTGTGACACGCAAAGTAACCGTAACCAAAACAATAACGAAAACACAAACTGATGGTGATGAAGGAGAAACAACAGTAATTGTAGAAACAGATGATGGTGATGTCGAAAAAGAGACACTGGAAGACCAAGAAACTCCAGTTATCAAAAAGTGCACTGTGATAAAGAAAATAATTAGAAAAAAGCCGGATGGAACAACAGAAGTTGAAGTCCTTGAAGGAGACGAAGTTTCCGACGAAACAGAAACCTCTGAACAACTTTCTACTGAAGACATTTCAACTAAAACAACACATACCACCAAAGAAACTGAGACTGTGGATTCTTCAGTTGTTTCAACGAAAGTTTCGTCGCCAGTTGTGACTCGGAAAGTAACTGTAACCAAAACAATAACGAAAACACAAACTGATGGTGATGAAGGAGAAACAACTGTAATTGTAGAAACAGATGATGGTGATGTTGACAAAGAAACAGTGGAAGACAAAGAAGCCCCGGTTTCTAAAAAATACACTACGATAAAGAAAATAATTAGAAAAAAGCCGGATGGCACAACAGAAGTCCAAGTCTTAGAAGACAGTTCCGATGAAGTACAAACATTTAGTGAATCTAAAATCTCACCACAAATGTCTCCTGAACATATTTCAAGTAAAATGACTGAAACCTTTCCGTCCATTACGGAATCCAAAATAACGGATTCCTCCGAAGTTGTTTCATCAGAATATTCATCGCCACTTGTGACCCGTAAATTAACTGTCACAAAAACAACAACGAAAACATTAAGTGATGCTGGAGAAGAAGAAAGATCCGTTGTTGTCAAAAAAGATGTCTCTTCAGATGTTTCAGAAGAAATATCTACTTCTCCTATATTGGAAACGCTTACTATTTCAGAATCAACTTCAGAACAAAAATCAGATATCCATAGTGAAAAATCACAAGAAACAAAGGAATTAAAAGATATTAAAAAAGAATTCGTTGAAAAACTGCCAATCTCAACACATGCCAAGGAATCTTCCAGTGATGCTTCCCATGACGAGTCTTCTACATCCAAAACTGAATTCGATATCAAAGAATGGGGAAAGCCAATGGGCCTTCCTTCACCACCTGATCAATCAGTATCTGATCATCAAACGAATAATGGTGTTAAGCCTAAATTATTTAAATATGAATTACCTATCGAACAAGAAAGTTTTAATTTTGATAAGCCATTGGGACTTCCATCACCTCCGGAAGAACTAACTTTCGACAATACGGGAAAAATTACTTCTCATCATACAACAAAATCTAAAATCATGAAGTCTTCAACTTTAACAAAGCCAACTAAATCGTCAGAAGAAAAACGGTCAGTTAAATATCCTTCAGATAGCACGAGTTCTCCAACAAGAAGCGTTACTTCATCGCCAAAACATAAATCATCATCGAAAAAATCGCGAGGTAATACGGAAGATATTACACCAGTGTATGTTGATTTAACTTATGTCCCTCATCATGCTGATCCTCATTATTCTAATCTAGAATTCTTCCTTCGTGTAAGAGCGCGATATTATGTTTTCAGTGGTACTAATCCTAGCAAGGAAGTACTTAATGCATTACTCGAAGCCAAAAAATCTTGGGATGATAAAGATGCAGAAGTTACAATTATTCCAACATATGAAACTGATACTTTAGGTTATTGGATAGCTTTAAATCAAGACTTATTGGCTGAAAACAAAATTGATGTTGCTCCTTCAGCCAATAGATGTACAATCAATTTACAAGATCACGAGACAAGTTGTGCTGCCTATCGCCTTGAATTTTGAACAAACATTTGAAAGTATTGTGAAAAACTCAGTGAAAGCGGATGTAAAATAATTTGTCATTGTGATTTTAATGCAGAGATGTTTCCGCCTCAAAGCCAAATGAGATGAATGCATGTCTCCATGTAAAATTATCATCGATGAAAAAATGCTTTCAAAACGGAATGTAGAATGTCAGATATTTTTCCCTCAACGAGACCCCTTTTTAGTGCCTCAAATCAGTGATAATGGGGTTAATGACTGTCTATGTTAACAGGTGATGTCACGTTTTAGTTTAATATTTAAGCTCACCTGTTTGAACACATACGCGAATTTTGTTTGATGTGAGAATGTAGAATGTATGAGTGCGTGTATGTGATGAGTGTCTGTACATTAGCATTTGCAAGGAGGTAATTATAATTTATATGGTGCAGGCTCTGAGAACCTGTTGTTCCTCGAAGCACTTGTTTAAAATGGCCGGTTGTATCTTTGGATATTTCATCTGTTGTTAAGTCCAACACGGTTCTTAGGAAATATTTTCCTTTAAAGCCTCTTGAATAAATATCTCGTTTAAACGGGCACATAAAGAAAAGTGCCAACGATGCTTCCAATGTTTTTAAATATTTAGCATTAAATAATAGATTTATTTGAACTTTTTAAAATCTAGTAAGTATATATTCTTTTGACAACTTTACAATGAGATAATACTTGCGATCTTTTATTTCCGTTTTAATATTCTACATCAATATACATATATATATACATATATAGGCTATATAAATTGAAGCATATTGACAAAAAAGTCAATTGCCGTCCGTTTTAAGTACATTCACCACTCGCATTATATTCGAATAAAATATGCTGTTCATTATATTGGAATTAAATTAGCTTTTTTGCCATTTTTATTCATTTAACATAAAATTTGCTACGTTGTTAAGAGTTCTTCCATATTTATTAGTGCATTATTAAATCGAACACGACTTTACTAAAATTGGCCATCTATGCACTGATACTGTTTTTAAAAATAATGTAATTTTCACTCAAATGGCTTCCATTATCATCCAATGGATGTATAGTGTCGAATGTCGATGTCATTAAAAGGTTATAATGATACTTGAAATGTATCATCATTGACTCTGGTTTTGTTTCGAAACTATCATTAAAAAACTTATATTACCCCTGCAAAACGGTCTGAACTAATGTGAACTAATAAAAGGCATTCAAAGTACTACAAAATATTGAAATATTTCAGTCAAAAAAAAAATATATATATATATAAGGGAAATTAAGGGATTTCAGGAAAAATAAAAACAAGAATTCAACTTGTTTAGTAAAACACTTTTACTAAAAATTATGCATTAAATATTTGCTGTGAAATTTAAAGAATTTGAAATACTGTACATCATACATAACAGACAGTTCAACTTTGTTGCTTGCCAAACAAAGTCTTTTCTGATAGAAGACGCCTTTGTGCCTAGAACACTGAACATTAGAATTCATTCATAGAAACAAAAATTTTGTTATTTCGAAATTTGCAACGTCATTTCGCTTTAAAGATAACTGCCCAAAACAATTTCATAAAATCTAATGCAATCATTTAGAACCAGCATAATATTAGAAACCGCATAGTCAAAAATCAATATACCCACAAAAAACATTTCTCACATGTTAAGTATTTCAAAAATGTGTTCATGACATTTTTGTACATCATTCAATTAAGAAATTTTCTCGTTTTGAATTAAAATCTTTAATTTAATCCCTCTTACCAATTAAAGAACTGTTATACACGGTAACTAAAAAAAAAAAAAATTAGTGAACCGCTTTATCACTTTTAAATTGTTTGACCATTTCTTAATTACTTTGGAAGTATCTGCTAAATAATGGTACCATGAGATATCGTGTTTCGTTAGCGGATAACTTCAAAGTAGTGCCTTATTATAACTCCGCGCCAAAAATTGAAAGTGTATATGAGTATATAGTATTCTAAACTTTTTAGTAGAGTTCAGTGAAAAGAAGCACTTGGTGAATCTTATAAAACAATCTATCAGAATAATTGGCCGTATATGAGCTGTAACATAACTCATCCAAATTACAAACATATGGTTTAATTTATGTGTTTTATTCAAATAATGGAATTAAGAAAGGGTTTACTCAGACGACTAGTGCTTTTTACAAGATCCTCAATTATTGTATTATTTCTACATCAGAACTGTACATATATAAATATAATTCCAACTGATGCTATGAGGATAACACCCAGGAATTAAGGCACTTAATAAATAAGACACTACTACAAAATATTTTTTATTATTATTATTATTAACCGATTATTTATTTGTATGTATTTATTAATTTTTTTTTTTTTTGTCAATTATTGTTAATTCTTATTTGTAATTAAACAATCGCTAAACGAGCGAAAACAGAATGAATTTTATATGAAAGGGATTCCTTCTGAATAATTTCTATATAGAAGAAATTTAGAATATATTTCTATTTATTATGATCATTGTATAGTAATTTATTATGTTGATTCTTTAATTATTGTAAATGGTGGTGATGTTTTACTTGTTTTGACCGTTGCAATCCATCACCACATATTGTTCATGCAAACGTTGTTAAATAAACCTTGCTTCCTGCCAAATAATTTCTTATATTTGTGATTTATTTTCTGTGTTTCTTAAAGATTATAATGAAAAAAAAAAGATGCATTAAAAACTTTTATAAAATTTCACACAATCGGAAAGATTAATTTATTTGTTAATTGCAGTATAACTAGTGCCAAAACTCTTATAATATTCCGTCATAATATTACCGAATCTTTAATTAATTATTTGCTATTAATGATCCGGAAACTAATCAAGAACGAGTAAACACATTTATATTTATATCATTTCTTTATAGAAATGATATAAATTATCAAACTGGAATCTAAATCGCCAGTAAATCTTTTTTACTATTTAGATGTTACGATCAAAATTCAATTCAGCAATTGTTTCTGATTGTAAGAAAGTTGTAGGTTTGAATTAATATTTTATTTGCAAGCAAAAAGGAAACTATGTCCTTGTTGTGGATAGCTAAAATTCAATATAATACATCCTTCCTGACTTAGTAAATGACAAAAAAAAAATAGTTTTTTTTCTATTGGATTGATTAAAACTGCTATACGGTGCTATGGGTATGAAAAAACAAGCCAAAAGCATGTTTTGCTTGTAAGCAAAACGTGCTTTTGGCTTGTTTTTTCATTCATGAGCATTAGTTATTTCAAATAGGAAAATTTCTCTAAGAAAAAAAAATTTAGTAGGTTGTTCTTGAATTATCTAAAAGTGAGGTTATTCTAATACAAATTCAGATGATTTTTGAGTTATTCTGATACAAATTCATTGCCACCAAAGTCTAAATGGTGGCAATGAATTTCTATCAGAATAACTTAAAAATTTTATTCAGTTTCATTTTGGAATTAGTGAATATGCATTTCGTATTTTCTATTACAGTAGACTCTCTCTCTTATCCGGCCACATTTTCTTCGAGTTATGAACAAAAATAAAAACGAAAAAGAATAAGCCATTCAAAAGGAAAGGAAGTTCTTGAAATTACGATAAGATATATCGAATATCAAGATAATTCACTGCTATTTAAATAATTTCTATCAAAAATTGGCGTGATTTCGTGGCTTTGCTTCAAAAAACGAATTTAAATCATAACGGCAAATGAAGATCATTAAGTTTTTATCTAAATAAATGTTACCTATATAAAATTTATAGGTTGTAAATTAAATTAAAGTTTATATATTTATTTACAGTCTATACTGTAAATGGTATTTTGCATGAGTTTTTGGATTAACCGGCTATGTGCTTATCCGACTTGAGATTCCATTCCTTTGGAACCGGTTAACTCGAAGTCTACTATATTAGGTAAAGACCACTTCAATTCTCATTAAATCTTTAGAAGGTTAAACTACATCAAGGCTTGAATGCTTAACAACAATGACGTTGGTAATAGGAAATCAAAGTTAATCATGCTGCCCAATATATATTATTGAAAACGTTATGAATTTTAACATTATGTTTGAGCATATTCAATGATGATGTTAACTTACGTCAGAGAAAGTAAAGCAACATCACCAACCAGCATCATTGAATATGTTCGAACATAATGTGAAAATTCATAACATTTATGACAATGTATATTTTTGGCATGATTACCTTTGATTCTTTATTACCTGTCTGAATATTGTTAAACATTCAAGCCTTGCTGAAATCTGCCTTCTAAAGATTTAATGCGAACTCATGAGGTTTTTATCTAGTGGCGGAAGTCTCCCTGGGACCTCCTAATTGGAATGATCACCATACAAAACGTCAACACAAATATATAATTAACATTTATTTAATCAAAATATTTACTACCGTACATATACTTAAAACTTAAAGCTCTTCGAAGGCCCCCATCAGAGGACCGGGGCGATCCCCCCTCCGCCCCCTTGGCACGCCACTGTCTTAATAGAAAATACAAAATGCATATTCACCAGAAACACAATATGGAAATGAATAAAATGTTTGATTTTTAACCCAGTATCTTGCATTCTGGTCACTAAAGCCCACAGCAACAAGTAAATCTCATTTTTAGAAGTTTCAGGAACAATTTAATAATTACACAATAATACTCTTTTATCGTTTTACTACTGAAAAAAATCTGTTTTGAATAAACATACAATATATTTCTTACATACGCTTCATTGGAACTATGATATTTCCTACATAGAATAGGAACTAACTAAAAAAATGGCTCGCCATTGTCTAGCTTTTTCAGATTAAAAATGAAAAGTCAGACCTTTCTATCTATATGATATCACATACAGATAGACTAGCAAGAATTATCGAATACCAATCGTACATTTAAATTATAATACCAGATAAAATATTTAATATCAGTAATAATTTAATAGCAATTTAGTACCAATTTAAATTACCAAAAATTTATTTTTTTTTAATACATCATTATTTTTTGTAAGTTTTAAAATCTAAAATTTACTAAACAAAAAATAATGTATTATTTATTTAAATTAACCTGAATTTTTCTTTCAAATTGATCCATCAAAAATATCTGTTTAATTAATAAAAATAATTTATAACAATGATAAATTTCAATAATTACATGCGACACACTTTAATTATAAGTTTATTGTTCTTTAATTAAAAATATCACAATAAAAAAATAACGATGAATTTAATATTCATCATTAATTATTTTCGTCAAAATTTATATTTAGCTTATATTAAATTTATTTTGTCATAAATTTCCGAACTGATTAACGTGTTAATAAATGAAAATTATATTTGATAATTTTATATCCTTGTATATTTAATATAAATAATAAATATACAAGAAATTAAATCTGAAAGAAGATAGTATTAGAATAAAAAAAATCAAATTATTCGTCTTAAGTTGGGCATTAATAAAAATTAATTATAAAATAAAATGAATAAAAATTATTTTGATACTTCATTACTTAATATTCATCATTATTTTTGCATTAAAATGTAATGGTTTCTATCTGGAGAAGTTACAACTACTGTATATCTTCATTCTAAATTATTATGACCTATTACAGAAAGTAATAGGTCATAATAATTTAGAATGAATATTATGACCTATAATTAGTGTGAATATTACTTAAACTATGATTGCTATAGAAGCAAGTACTAAATTTAACAAAACAAAATCATGATAAATCAGTTGCAATAATATAATAATCTGTGCAAAGCAATCTTTTATCCAATAATTTAATCTTAATTAGTGTTCCTTTGTAGTGAAATACTGAAGCAGGACTAAATAGCATATTGGCATGATTTGCACTGATGTATTCATTAGATGCAATGGTAAGTAATGCATTATTGAGGATAATATTCTTATCATTGAGGATAGTATTTATAATGAAGTAAATGTACAATCCGGATTTAATAGCGAAAATTTAAATAAAACAAAATATATTTACTCTCCATTCACGAAATTATCTAAGAAACAATAACAGCGTTTTTCTAATTAACATTTTATTGAAGTCAAAATTAATTAACATTTTATTGATATCAATTTTAATTAAATTTGATTTCAATTTTATTGAAATCAAATTTAATTAAAATTACTTTAATAATAAAATGATTTTAATTAAATTACCTTATTATTAAATAATTTAAAATATGCTCACTAAAAATTAAATGACATTGTCATCAGGTTTCAGAAATTTTATGATATTTACAATAGTTTGTTACGATATTTGTTTGTTAATCTATTTTTTGACATTTATTACAGTTTTATATTTACACTGATACTAGACGATTTGAAGAATCCGATCGATATAATAAAAAGTGATAAATGGAGATCGATCTGATGATAAATCGCAAAAAAAAAAAAAAACATTAGATATATACTAACTGACAAAATTTGAACAAAACTCGTAAATGCATTTATATAAAATTAAAACTTCTATTAAAAATTACATGTTCATGAATGAGAAAAAGGACTAATTTCATTAAAAATGTTGTACAAATTAAATATATTTCAATAAACATACCTCTGATTCTTGTTTTCAAAGCCTTTTTTTTTCCTTTTAGTTTATATTCAAAAATTTTCTTTATAATATATAACTTTATGAGTAATTTTTTAATGTGAGAGAAGTACGTATATTTGGAAATCCTGTGGTTTAGTGATTTATTAAATAAATTTCTCAAAAATCCTAGATTTTTTAAAATTAATTAATTAAGCAATTTAACTATCTAGCAAGTTAAAAACTATTTAAGTTATCTCAAAAGATATAATAATATTTCAATAAAAATAAAAATTAATGCATGAAAAAAATAAATTTGATCTGCTAAAATATATGCAATGTTGCTAAGATTGTTGTTCATGCATCTTAAAAGTTTAACACATGAAAGTCACTCATGAAAATAGTTCTTAAAGACTTATAACGTTTAATCCAATTTAACTATAGTTAACAAATAATTTCAGATACAACTGTTTTTTCTTAACTTGTTTAACTATTATAGAATTGGATTATTAAAAAAGTATGCTTCAAATAGCTAGTGGCGTACCAAGGGGGCGAAGGGGGCCTCCGAAGAACCTTAAGTTTTAAGTATGTATATGTATATATAGGAATATAAAAAAGAGACTTTGTATTCTGGGAGGATGATGTTTTCCAAATCATTTTAACTACCTAATTTTGATTAAATAAATGTTAATATTATATCTGTGTTGACATTTTGTATGGCGATCATTTTAATTAGGGGGCCCAGGGAGACTTCAGTCTCGGGCCTCGATAGTGATAGGTCCGCTACTGCAAATAGCATATGAAAAAATATTATTTTAACTATTTTTGCTTCCACTATTATTATTAAATAATCAAGAGAGAACATTTTATTCTTAATTTCATTTTGAAAGAAAGCAATAATTATGATTTCAAACGTTATATTTTAAATATATAATTTTTATATATTTGATGAGTCGTTATCATGGCTTTAAAATACTGACTTCCATTTATTTCTCCTCTCTTGAATAAATTGCATAATTATTTTTTCAAATACAATTATGTGCGATATCGAACTTACAGATTTTTAACTGATGTATAAAATCCTTACAGCTTTATAATGTTCAAAATTTATATCCAAATCCATACAGCATGCCAAATATTTTTCCTATAAAAACTTTTATTTTCGTTAAGAGCAAATCGATTTTCATTCAGCATGATATCGATTTTAAATTATAATATCGAAATTATCGCAGTCTGTTACATTTCAGATATTCTGTTAATGTCGTTTGTAACTTTTTCTATGCATTAATTTTCGAATTATTGATATATACAGGAATTTTATTAAAGAAGGTTTTCTGTATAATTTATAAAACAACTGTAAAAAAAAATTTGTTTTTGATAAATTCATGATAAAGTCATATAAAACTACGATAATTATCTCTATGAATTCTTGTTCTTAATTACAAATAATCATATTCTATCTTAACCATTTAACAAATTATATAAAACAAACTGTTGGGAATGTTTTATACATAAAGTCAATGTTTCGGGTAGGATTGCATAGATTGCAAAGCCCGAAAAATGTGGTATCAATCATAACG
>WUQG02164215.1:0-23234 GCA_011317285.2 Androctonus mauritanicus
TCTTTGCAATAGTTACTCATGTTGTGTGAAATATTAAATGAACAATAACGAAAGATATTGTTGCATAGAATAAGGAAGATTGCCTGAAACCAATACTTGATGATTCGAATAAATATACAGTATATCAATTAAAAAAAAAACAGTAGAAATTGTGAATAAAATTCCTATCACCATAAAAATTAGAAAATGCAAATGTAATCTTTGTTTGTTTATTAATTTAAGAGAAATAAGTTCATGTTTTACTTACTGGCTCCCTCAACATAGATAAGAATGTCCGGACTAACAATATGCGGAACTGGGTAAAGGAATTCCTCGGATATCCGTGATATTCGTCTTCATTTAATGCTTCCTGAAAAGATTCGCGATTATATTTAAGCTGTAAATCAAGATAAAAATAAAATATATAAACGATGGAAATAAATTCCTCACCTTGTTAGATACTAAAGACAATGTACTCGCTCTAGTTTCACTATTTCTCATACCGTATACGGATAAGAAATTACTCTTTTCTAAAGATTCGTCTAACTTTTTGGCATCTTCGATTTCGCATTTAATGACCATAACTAATTTGTCTTTGTCTCCGATTTCTCCCGATGCTATTTCCATAACTGAAACGAAAACGAAAAATTATTTTTGTAGAAGAAATTTCATCCGATTTTTATCCGCTGATGGATGTAGCTTTGATATTTCTTACTATAATCGGCGGGATTGTAGAAAGAAGGACATTCCATTCCGTGCGAAGACAAAAACGGTATCAGATCTGGAATGGTTCCATTGTAAACGCATTGGCCGGCGGATAACACGTATAACTAGAACAGAAATTCATCGTCATTCCAAGTAATAGTTTTGTAAAAAATATATAACTATTAGTTAGATACGTACCCGATCGAAAAGTTGAAATATTCTCGAACTAGGCTGGTGAATACTGCATATGATGGTTCTTCCTCCTCTGGCTAATGACTGCAATAGAGTGATACAATGGTAGCTGAGAGCGCTGTCTAAGCCACTAAAAAGTAAAAAGTAAAAGTAAAACAAACTGTCGATTTTCAAATTTGGATTAACAAAAAAAAAAAAAAATCGTTCGTGAGAAAAATTCTATACGATGGTGTTGAAAATTTTCATTAATTCGTCGAGGTGGAATGATTAATAGAAAAGTTTTTTGCACCAATGTCATTATTATGAAATTTAATTCAAGGATTTAAAAACCAAGGTTGATTAAAATTATTAGGTAAACTAGCGTGCACGATCGAGCGTTAGCATACGTCCTATTTTCGGTTTTTTATTCGTCTTTCTCATTTGCGTGGGAACACTAAAAAGTGTCCGTGGCATAACCACGTGTTGAAGAGACGGTAAGAAGGGTATCGTGTCAAAGTCGGTAGGATAATGACAATCCACATAGATCTGTGCTACGTTTAAAATCACAGCACATTCTATTTCAAGGATACAGAGTCTACTCCATACCTTACGTAAAATCCTGTTAAGACATAAGATACAACGAATTATTCAAAGATTAAATGAATTCTCGTATAATAACGCTATTGAGTAATTTTTTTTTATCATCATTTGGATATAACGAACGTGCATATTTATGACTGTAAGATGATGGCAATACGTATGGCTATTTTTGAAATGAATGTTTTCTATGTATAGATAATTTGCATTCATTTATTTCAAACATTAAAGTAGTTTAAAAATACTTTATGCGTAACGGAGAAAATATATTATAAAAAGCACAAACGTATAAAAAAATTTTCAAGATTCAAACTTTTATGGATGATGATTCAGATTCTGAGCAACAATCCTCAATAATCAGCAATTGAATGAAAATAGATTTGATAATTAATATACAATATATACAAATCACAAACAGAAAAACCATGCTTGTCTCGATGAGTTGACTTTTTCTTTGGTAGTGAATAGCTATGGCACTATTCTCTCATGTTTATCCATTTTTTTTAATGATGAAAATTATTCATATACTTTTATATATAATAAAACATTTTTTCCAAATGCTGTCCATAAACACATCATGTGTTAATAAAATTTTTCCAATTTTAAAACAAAACTCAATATAAATTATCGATACTGTTATTTATTTTCATAAAACACATTGCACGTCTTCACTATACATTTTCACGTATGTATAATGGTAACAATGAATACAATGAAACAGATTATTTAAAAAACTAGTGTCTTCCATTTAAAATTGTTTCAATTGTATAGCATATATAAAATTGTGTGTTTGTAGAATTTTTGTTCTGTTATCAGTAACATTCTCATAATATTTTGAAAACCATTCGGATACCGAATAATTTTATATATGACATACTGATATTTAGACATAATCGAATATTTTTAATGGAGCGTTGGAGCATTAAACCAATCATACATGCCTTCCTGGTTTATCTTGGAAATCTTATCTTACTTTCTTCTTTTTAACTTTTAGTTTCGGCCGGTTTTGAGATATATAGCATTTATATATAGTAAAATTAAATGTAAGGAAAATATATATAACCGTCATTAAACGGGAATTGCACTTTTAAATCCATAAAATCATATAATATTTGCATAAGTTGGTTACCAAGTATTAAAAACTGTACCGACTAGTTTTCCTGCATTCTACATGAAGAGATAAATAAAATTAATTTGAAAATTTTATATTTTATTACAACTGCATGTATAGTTTATAAAACAACTCAAATGTTTGAACTAAGAGAAATAATTGAATAAATAGTCTGGAAAAACATATAATAAATCGCTAGTGGCATTAAGAGATTGAATAATATCAAAGAATCTCTTAAAAATGGATCCATATCACATCTTGTCCCCTCAACATCCTCTGCAACGAGTGCAATCTCCTCCTGGATCTTGCTGATGTCTGTTGAGTACAACCCGTCCTCATTATGGGCACATTTTTGAGATGGCCATAGCAGCATGACATTCAGGCATAACACCAAAGCATTTACTTAACACGCGCGCCTATGCATTGATTATGGACGATGTAACGCAACTTGCCGAAGAAAATAGCGCACTGAAAGCCTCTGTCTCAGAGGGTGCATGCAGGAGAGAGAGCACGCTGCACTTAAAGGCTACAGCAGCATCTCCCACAGAAGAGCAGTTAGAGCGATAGACGAGAGCATCAGATGCCTCCAGGATGCCTCACGTCGTGCAGAATTCATAACGAAATTTTATCTGAATTTGTACATGCTTCAACACAGAAAAAAATGAATTCTGGCATTTTTAATCCACATCTTTAATTAAACCGTGAAAATTATTTTATTCCTTTGTTGAAATCGTATCAGATTCTACTAATATTTCTTCATTTTATTTTGTAATCGTCATTTTATTTTATTTATAGAATTGAGGAAAATTGTTATAAACTGCGATAGCTCTTAATTAAAATTCTGTTTTAATTAAGAGCTATTGCAGTTTATAACAAATCATTAATTAAGCTACAAACTGGATATTTCTGAGCTTATTCATTATAAAATAATGAATAATATCCTGATTTTTTTTATTAAATTAACTTTGAATACTTCGAATGCCATTGAAAGGCACTTCGTTTCAACTGATAGTCTACTTAAACAAACTTATTTATAATTCCATTTTATTTATTGTTACTCTTTACTGAGAATTCTTATTTCTCTTGTTATATAGAATGAGACATTGCTAGGCATTTCTATATAATAAAAGAAAGGGAAAATATAATAAATTAAAGGCTCAGAATGGTTAATTTTTCTGCATAAATATTTTCTTTAAGAATATTAACGTTAGAATGGATTTTATTCCGTTCTAATGATTTTAATCTTCGAACAATAATGGTAATAAATGATGTTTTAATATTTTTATTTGTTTACTTTCTCCTATATACAAACCACTACAGGAATTTATCAAAAATAAAATAAAAAGGTATTCGTTTTAAACCGCATTTTTTTTGCTTAGCTAACCATTTCATTACAAATATGCAGTGATGGAAAAAAAATAATAAATAAATGATATCAAATACAGGACGAAAATTTCATAATTCAATTAACTCTAGTAATTTAAAAAAAAAAATTCTTTAATAATGTTATCTTCTTAAACTCGTGTGATGACAGACAGCTGATTTTGAAACGGCTACATATAACTTATTAATATGCAGAATATTAGAACAAATGTCGACCACGTGTTGACACATTAATATGCGTGGCTTCGGAACAGTGAGTAATCTGGTAAAATTTAGGTATTTGGCCTGTTATAATCTATACAGGTGAAATTAATCTGCACTAGTTTGATTATAATTAATTTCTTTAAACTAAATTGCGTTTGGAATGATAGCTATGAGTCAATTGAAAATCTGAATGGTTTAAGAAACTAGGTATGAAAATTGGGGTTGTTTGAAAAACCAGAGTAGATGTTACTATAAATAAGTTCCTATCCGAATAATAGCATTGTACAACTATACTAAATCTGTTGAGTAACATTTAAAAAGTCCAAAGGTGACTGGTTTTTTTTTCTGTTCATAACTTTGAGTCACTTTTAATCACTTTTATAACACAGTTATGAAGATTGTAATTTTTGTGATGAGAATATTAATATTTAATGAAGATTTTTACCTGGTAGGTTCGTCAAAAAACATCACAGGTGGATTGCTAACTAATTCTTGAGCGATACTTAATCGTTTTTTCTGTCCTCCAGAAAGATAAACGGTTTTAGTTTTCTCGCATTCCGTTAGTCCCAACATCTCTATGACATCGGAAACCTGCCAAACAGTTTTTATACTTTTTAAAAACATTTTTTATATAGGCTACAAGATTATAATCTGAATAGCATTAGTTCTATATCTATGCCAGTACCATCTGTTTCCTTTCTTCTTTGGATACGGATGAAGGAATTTTAAGATTAGCGGCCACAGTAACCGCTTCTAGAACCGTTAAATGAGGTAAGAGATAATCATCTTGGGTGATATAACAACACAGTTTCCGGAACATGTTCAGGTTTCTTCTTTTATTATTCACCAAAATTTTGCCTTCATGTTTCGTATTCCTACAAAAAGATAAAAGTTGTCATTGCGATACATTGTATTTTTAATGCAATAAAGTACCAAATTACGTACAAAAATCCACTCAGGATATTCATCAGAGTCGATTTCCCGGCTCCCGAAGGTCCCATAATGGCTGTCAATTCTCCTGACGTCACTAAACCCGATAGATCCTTCAAGATAGTTTTTGTTTCTATTGCAAAATTAAATATTGATCATTAAAGATACCATTGCGACATTAATCTTTCTCTGTATCTGAAAATATTTGCATAGATAATATGATATTCAATTATTTTAGAATCTCCTACCAAGTAACAAACAATACTTTTTGTTATTTCTTTATTTTTATTACTTTTTTAAACATAACGATATGACGAAAATTATTCTACCATAAATTGTAAATGCATCTTTATGTTATTATCAAATTTTTATTATTGTTATTTTTTTTTAATTTAAATATTTATATAGAAAAATTAAATTATTTCCTGGAATTAAAAAACTTTTTTACCTTTTTTCCTCCATCCCTTAGAAACTGAGAAGGAAAGGTTTTCCCACGAAAGATCTACTGGAGCTTGTTGTAGTTTTTTCAGCACGTGAGCGTTGTTGTTATAATCGTCTGGTGGGCCACCGTCGATTTTAGGTAAGCTAATATCGCTGTTTATAGAAATGCTTCCGATACTTCCGTTCCTCTGAAATTTCTCGTCATCTTCTGTCAGAACGATGTTGGGTATTCCTTGATCTTGAATCGAATGTAGGGACGTCTGTGATAAATTGTGCACAGAAAGC
Organism: Androctonus mauritanicus; assembly: GCA_011317285.2. NCBI lineage: Eukaryota > Metazoa > Arthropoda > Arachnida > Scorpiones > Buthidae > Androctonus > Androctonus mauritanicus. The sequence goes on from WUQG02164215.1 coordinate 5,807, forward strand.
AACTGAGCCATCGATACAGTCAAAGCTCTTGATTCATTTAAATGGAACACACCTGAAAATACATTATTAAAACTGGAAAAGTGGCTTTTACACTCGGCTGCTTACTCTAAAAACGTGGATCGAAAGATTTTGTCTTATGCTTTCGTATCAAATCCTCTAGGAAAAAATATTTTCTGGATGTAAGCTATTTAAATAGAGTTTTTTCTCTCTCTAAAACTTCATTTTTGCTTATTGTTAGTTTAATTATCATGTTAGAATTCTGCATAAGTTTTGGATGAAATTTTTCCGAGATCAAACTAGTAAAGAGTATATATTTATAGAGAGTAATGAGTAGATCGTAGTTCTTACTATTCTTACTTGTGATTAATGCATAAAACGAACAGAATATTCAGAAGCCATCATGAAATGTTGAGACACACACGGCTGATGTCTAAATGGGGCGTAGTATGGAAATAAATCATATCAAAATAATTTTTTGTTGTTATTTCCTCGTATATCCGCGTGATATCGTCGCATGACTGCAAAATGACTTTCTTTTCCTCTTTTTCTGCTAACAGTTATAACGCGAATGAGTTTACTTACGTTCGACTTTCGAAGACACTCTTAAAAATAAAAAAATAAAAATATTGTAAAATGAGTATAAATATATTTTAAGACTCAAATCGATGGTATATAATCGGAATTATCAGCAAAAAGTTACAAACCATAACTTCCAGTTCGGATATTAAACATGATTTTACAAATGTCAAACTCTGCAAAAAATTCCGTAACGAATCTTAGACCAATTTCGAAGATTAAATACTCAAATTTTAATTATAAAACTCGAACAGAATCTTCAAAATTAGTTTTAAGTTACTAAGATAACAAAATTCGAAAGTTATCAGGTAAAAATCGCGGATTATTTAGAAACAAAAATAGCTGTACGAAAGATCATGGACTCGTATATAAGTAAACGACTGATTATAATCTCTCTAATATTATATATTAAAAAAAATTATTCAGTTATTTAATATTTCAGAGCGTAACGAATTTTAGAATAGTCTTCATTAAAATCGAATTTACCTTAAGGTATATCCTATAATAATAAAAATAAAAATAAAAAAATAGTTTCGAATTACTGTAGATCTATAGAGATAAAAAGTTATGCACTGTAATTGTTACTAATACGATTTTAATTTTTTTTTTTAATTTCACCATAATCGGTAAGAGTTTTTATCGTTTTTGAAGGTTGTTAAACGTTTTTATGGTTTAAAAAACCAATCTGCGGTTTCGATATTGTCATTTTTTTCGCTCTGTGCGCAATCCTTATAATATACAAGGTAGAATCATAATCTGGAATTAATCTGACCTAATAAATGTCTACGTGTAGTTAACGAATGAAATTTGATTTTGATCAACAAAATTTGTTTAGAATGGTAAGTGGAGGACATAAAAAAATAAATGGTATGCAACCTGTTTTATTTTCACTACGTCAATTAATCGTAATCAAAGATTGGCCTAGACCCGGCCTTCGAACCTAGTGACCTAGCGTTAACACGTATAGAATATTATATAAATAACAAAAAAAAAAAAAAATGGTAACAGTTGGTGGAACGACAAATAGATATTTTGAATTCTAAACAAGAAAATTCTATAAACCAAAATAAATTTTGCATATTTAACTAAACACTCTCGAAAGATAGTTAAAGAAAGGACATTATAACGCAAACTGTACAACTATTCTAAATTTATTTCTTGTTTATTTTAAGTGAAAGGATGCTGAGGAGCTAAATCCATGAATGAATAATAATTACTACTCTCAACGTCCGAAATTAATGCAAGAAAGAAGACAAAAATCCGAATCCCTACATAAAAATGGCATCTTAATCATGATTAATCAAATATTCCTATGTAAATTTGATTAATATCTAATTAAAATATTTTTAGTCCTGATCTGAAGTTTTTAATGAAGATCCAAACCTCAATTTTTTCTCTAAGATTTTCTAAAAAAAATTCAAGCGTGGTTCTGACATCGATGCTTGAATTTAGATATATATTTGCTGCTGCAAGCGCTTCCATATATCTTTTTTATTTAACCTTTCTTGAAAACTTTGAACTTAGACCTACTTTCTTCTTATCGCATAATTTTATTCCTGAATTTTTTTAATATATATATATATATATATATAAATACATGCACATTTTTTTCACACTTCCTGTAATCTTAGTTTACGCTACGCCATTATCATCATCATTTTTCTCGCCTTTCATAATATTCTAAGATGCGATTTTATTCGGTAGATTTATATAAGCATAATCGCGATTCTATCTCTGGATGACACATCATAAACGATGACACAGTTGAAAATTTGTTAATCATAATTTCTGTTACAGTTTCCGATCGATTTTTAAGATAATTTATGCCCTAAAAAGGATCATAACACGTTTCGATAATGTAGTAATTCTGTAAATATGTAAAGCTCGAAGTTTGCTTTTTTTACGTCGATATTCGCTGATATATTAAAAACAAATGTCGAAATTATGTTGACTTTCTCAAAAATTACGACGGTAGACCAAAGACAAGATTACAAAATTGTGGTTGTTTTCGCATTTGGTCTATTCAGGTCACAAAGTTTCATAATTTCCGATCATCGTACTAATTAAATTCAATGAAAACTCGAATTACTGCAAAATAAATAAATCAATATATTGTTAAGCTATAAGGAAGGTATGCGCATGAGATTTATATTGGGTAACAGGTAAAAAAACGCAATTTATCAACTGACGAGAAGAGTTTTAGAAGATAAAATTACATAAGAGATACTTTCCCTGGATCTACTTTCAAATTGCCCTAAAGAGATAATTCTTGATCCAAGGTCGATTGGTTGGCTCTATCTTAACGCATTAGAGTTTAGGCGAATTACACACCCCAGAAAAAAAAGGACAAAAAATAAATAAATAATCCTAATATATTTTCTCGTCCTCTTTCAGATTTTTTTTTTTTATTTCTGAAAATCTTCTTTTGTTATTACCGAATTTTTCACTGCTAAAATGAATGTTGCAACAAATAACTAAACAAACACTCCACGGTAATAATTTTAACTATTTACACGAAGAATAACAATTAAGTAGAACTAATTAAAGAAAAATATTCGTGTTGCAAATTTTTACATTAACCTAACTTTCGAAATTCTTGTTTTAGAACGTAGCATCTAGACTATTTTCACAATTTAAGCGCCATAAAGAAAAATTTTTATCCTTCGTTTTTAAAAACCTAGAACGAGTTATTTTCTCATTTAAATCGAAGAATATTTCATAATGTTAATCTTTCTAGAGATATTTTTAAAATGGTTTTTTTTTTCTTTTAGAGAGCCCCTTAATTACAACGACATAATCCATCCAGGTAACAAAATTTCTTAAGGATAATAATAATCACGCCAATCTCGGACTCGTTCTTAACAAAGTGAAGAAAAAATAGGTCAGACACGTTGCTGGAGGGTGTCTTCTTCGGATGTTCTTCCAAAACATCGATCCTCACTTCACGTTTCTGTTCAGGATCTCATTTATCCTTAGAGAACCTTCGTCTGTAGATATTTACGTGGATTATTCACTTTCTACGCATCTGGATAGCTTCTTTCTCGACTATACTCGTTAGGAAGACGATAAAAAACACTTCTGATTATTAAGAATTTAGTAAAGTGCCCGGAAAAAAGATTCATCAAAGTGAGTCAATGAACCTCGCACAACCTAAATCTTGTGGGATCGGTTAAAATAAACTTAACGGAAACATTAAATTTCCTGGTATTCTCACTCTTTTGGTTAACTACACAAAACGGAGACACGGTGCCACTGTGATTTTATGGTGCCAACAGGATAAAAATAATTCGAAACTCATTAAGAAATGCGAAATATAGAATTAAAAAATGAGAAGAATCCATCGATTTAACCAGTGAATGTCAAAGCGGCAAACAGTATTGAGGTCATCGAAAATAAGAAGTGCTGGAGAAAAAAAAAAAATACGTCTAGAAGAAAGTTAATTCAGTTATGAGAACACTCCACCAAAAAACCTTGAAACTTTTATAATTGCAAATTCTATTTTAGTTAACAAATTTTTCCTACAAATACGATTTAAATAAGGATAAGCGGAAAATTATTTTTGATATATTTTCATTTAAGGAATGCTTACAGGAAAATTGAATTTTCCTGGTAGGAAAGAAAGAACCTATTTACTTTCTCTCGTGTATTATCTAACGAAAGTAAAATTTTGCTGGAAGCTCTCTTACGAGACGTACACGCCAGCACACTACCACGAATGGCATTTTTCGCTGGCAAAGGAATTTTTTTTTTGTTTTAAACTAAGCGATAAAATAAAACTTACCGATATTTTAGAAAACACAAAGACGAAGGATATACAGTCCCGTAGCATTAAAGAGACTCGGTTAATTCGCATAGTTTCAACGCGCAGTTTTATCCAAAGAAATCTGACGTCATCGAAAGTTACCCAGTCACAGACATCGAACGTCATGAGTTGTAACTGAAGGACATCGCGAATCAAAGTTTTCCTGAATACTCCATCCAAACGCAATTTCAAAACTGTGATTATGCGTGCCGAACAAGAACCTTTAATATCTATCCTACCACACAAAAATTCACCATAAAAATCTTAAAAATATTTTTCTCGGAAAGCATTTAACCGTCAAATTTTTTTATTGTTATTATAGCTGGAACATTTATTAAAAAAAAAGTTATAAAACCACAATTTTCGGAAATTTTTGCATATTTTTTATTTTTTCAAATTCGAATTAGGTCAGATTTGTGATCAAGGTAGAAAGATTATCCGATTTCTGTTCAATTCGATTACGATTAAAACGGATTAACTTTAATAATCGATGTTAATTAAAGAATATCCACCACTAAAAATCCGATTTATGTCAAACTATTAAAGTTAAACATATATACAGTAATTATTTACCTACAAATGTTCGAGTCAAACAAGTTAATTAATTTCCTGTAATTATATTATTCAAATTAGATTAAAAATTATCAAATTTACTTACTCAAACATTTATTTTGTCAAGTAAACGAGTTACAATTTAATAATTAAAAAATTTGTATAGCCATCACGTAGGTAGATTAAACAGGATATGCAGTTTCTCAAGAGATTTAACTTGCATGGAATCTTTAACCGATAAAGGGATAAAAAAAAATTTATTTTTTATTTAAAATAACGTATAATAATACGCGATATTTCTTTATATTTACATTTATTATCCCCTTAATACTGGAAAACAAATATTTATACGATTTTTTACATGCTGATCTCCACATTGTTTTTCAGCTCGCTCGAATGGAAACTATCATCACTGCATCTTTGAAATGCAATTAACTTCGAAGCAAAATTTGCATTAGAAAGTAACTATCAAAATCCAAGTTCCATCACTTTTCTATTAAAGTTTTTTTTTTTTCGCTTAAAACTCGAAAAGTTATGCTAGTTTTAACGTCTACTATAGAAGATCGGATGGTTTCTGAAAACAAAAAAACAACGTTATACACTTACCGTTAGAAGATGAAGCAAAATGACTTAAAATTTTGATTTATCTAATAATGCTCGACTAATTTACTCAACAGTTTAATAATTCGTTAAAAATCGACATCAAAGACCTAATCGATTTTGATTGTTAAACAGATACGAGAGGTCAATTATCGATACTCAATTTTATCGCGAGTGAATTGGCTTAATTTTTAGACAAGTTGCTGTTTGGTTAAATCTACTTAATGGAGATTCAGAGAGCATTGTTTTCTCACGCAAATAACTTATTTTTCAAACTTACAACTACAGTATATAGAAAGTTGAATTGTGCCCATACTGTAGCTAATCGTTTAACAGGTGATATATAGTTCATCTAATCGATTATGGTAGTTTATTTGGGTCTAAGTTTTTTTTAATAATATAACGCACTACGTGTGGCATTATAACTAGTTCAACTAACTCTTTACAATGGCAGACAATCAGATCAGATTTTTGATACATTTTCTATAAACTTAGCGAGTTCCTTACTGCGTGATGACATAAAAAATATCAACAGTAATTATTTGCTTCTTGTTTTAGTAAAACCAACAATCGATTCTTACCGTCGTCATTAATCATTCCGAAAATACGACTGCTAAATGTGTTAACGAACATTATAAGCCAAATTCAGAATAAAAATTTCGCTCTTTTCTATAGCTGACAGTATAAAAAAAAAGAAGAGAGAAAACACGATTTACTAGATGGGCCCCCGTATCGTGAATAAAAAATAACATACAAAGTGGTCAAGGTCAGATGATGAGGTCCGTCACCTTAAAATATTCAATTGGTAAACAACTTAGTAGAGATTCTTACAACGTCAGCAACGAAAGTGAATCTGTCACTAATTTCATTCTTACTTTCGGGAAAATGTCATAAAACTACGCGTAATGTCAATAAAATCGATTACGTATCATTCAAATATGGAATTTTTATTAGTTTCTCTTCTAATGAATAAAAATATACGTGTAATGCGCGCATATGTTCCTGTTCAAGCAATGTATCAACACGGAATATTTATCAATTTTTCTTTCTGTTTTATTAATAAAAACTGTTTAAAGTTTTCCTCTATATATATAATACAATAGAAACATATTTTGCTAATTAAGAATTTTTTATTTTTTCATTTAAACGGAAAAATGACAACTTGTTTGTACAAAACAAAATTTCAAATGCCGCTATTGTCTCCCTAATGAAAATTCTAATTTTAAATATCGAAATTTATATTTTTACCTTAATGATTTTTATTTTACTCGGTTTTCACTTTTATTTCTGCATTTTTCATTTTTTTTTCTTTCGTAGTAAATTTGATGATTTATGATCAGTTTTGATTAATAACAACGTATACAATAGTACTTTTTTTTTATAAAAAAAAGGAAAGAAAAAACAAGAATTAGCCTTGGAATTAAGATAGATAAGTTTGGAGTCTGAACTGTCCATAACCTATTCATTTTTATTTAGTTTGCAAAGACAATAACGTCGATAGAAAGTCCGAATTCTGTCCTAGTTATATATATTTTCCAAGGTTTGTTACTGGCTGAAATTACGGATTGTTCGAATTTTTACAAAAAAAAAATCAGTTGGTTTTTTTTATATCCCATCAATATATCTAGTCGAGTCATTAATTACTGATAGAAACGGTTGTTCTCTTCTTCGTCCTTTTTTGCTAGAGAAAAGTGTTACAGATCTATTGACCACTGATTCTGACACCAAGCAAATCAAGCGGAAACAATAATTTTTTTGCCGTTTTTCTTCTTAGTTTCTTATCCATCGTTGTTTTTATTTTGTTCGAAAATTATAAATTTAATTCGAACTTTGGATGTAGAACACGAATTTCGTTAACAATAGTGATTTTTGATCATTTCTCCTTTTGTTTTTTTTTTTCTACTATTTTAAAATATAACGAGAGTGACCAAACAGGTTCCTCCAAGAAAGTAAAACCACCGTCGGGGTTTTATGAAAATTATGGTAATTTATGAATATAATCACCTTTCTTAAACTGTATAAGAATAACGACTTAGCGCATGAAACATCTTTAAAATCTAATTGAATTCGTGCTAGTTGTTCAGTATTTTTAAACTAATTTACTCAACTTCTATAAGCAAAAAATGGAAAAATTTCGGCGATCTGTAAGTTTATCATTCGTCTCCATGATAGTTTATCTGCTACGTAATGTTTCCAACAAGTTTTTGTTGCCATAGTATAAGTAATAAGATAAAACTAAACATGGAGGAGGGGTATGTCTTTACGTGCGTGTTAAAGATGTTAGCGGATATTCTACTAGTACACAATATTTTTTCGAAACAAAATTATGTAAGAATTTAATAATTTTCTTAGAGATTTTGTATGATAAAAATTATAAATTTGAATAAAATTGCGTAAAACTCGTTAATCTTAGTATGACAAAATTCGAAATTTTTTACCATTTAAAACTCCGTATTATAAATCAATTCAAGTTTTTCTCGACTATCTGATTAATAATATTAAAATATTTAAAAGCTTATAATAAAAAAAATGTAAAGTTTTATACCGAGAAAATCATTATTTTCCTGGTATACTGTTGTTAACATAGATAGTTATTAAACGGTTTACCAAGTTAAAATTTGACCTTCGAACGCCAACACACGTCTTAAGAGGAAAATAAAGACTTAAAAAATATCTTTAGGATAAAAAAATATCGAAAATTTTATAACATTTATTGGTTATTATCGCTTTAATCGAATAATCCCACAGTGTAGTAGCTGACAAGGATCAGTTTTGATTAATAACAACTTATACAATATTTCTTTTCTTTGAAAAAATGTTCTTTATACTGTAAACGTAAAAAAATGTATAAAAAGCCAGTAAAGAATGCACTATTTTTTAAAGAATGTTTCCATTTTACATATTCAGTTTGACATTTGATAACAATTAATTTTTGCAAATTCTAAAAATAATATAAACTAGTACATTTAATGTAGAATGTATGTCGAGTGTAGTCCATATAACATCCACCATCGAGACAGCCATGGAAGACCAGAAGTAATGAAAAAGAAAATCTTACCATTAAGTATGATTATTCCATCGGCCAGTTTGGTAGGAGCCATTTTTGCACAACTTTCACAGTACGCGGCTACCTATTAAATAAATGTGGTTCCTTTTAAACTGCCTGAACGACATTCTTTTTTTAGTCGATTGTTTAAGAACTTCAGGCAATTGATAAGTAAAAGTAGTCTGTATAAATATAAATATCCAAGCGTGTTTTCAACTAAAATAGATCAGGAAAGTTTTCGGATTATGGCGACGGTAGAAAAATTTAAATGACTTTATTTTTGTTATTTAATGCATAAACTTTATATATATATCTGCAGAAAGTTAACATTTAAGAGTTGATAACGAGGCATCTACATAAGTAAAAATTGAATCGAAACTTTGTTATGAATCTTAAAAGGAGAGAGAGAGAGAGAATATTAAACATTAACGAACCATAAATAAAACAAAATGGTAGAACGAGTAGCATCTTGATATAGATATTCTCGCATGATACAATGTTATATATATATTCTAATATCAAACAATTGGTTTGAACGAATAATTCAAACGGTTGAATTATTCGCTTTACGCACTACTTAAAGTGCTTTAAAAAATCGCTCATAACCATAATGGAATTCTGAAACGATAAAATCGTCACGTAAATGTTTTAAATTTGCGTACCAGAGAGTGTTTTCGGTACCATTTTATCACTCGATTTTAGTAACGATTTACCAATCGTCTTCTACTTTAAACGTCTTCTTTTATCATATAAACTTATATATTATAGTTTAATTATGAGTAAACACCAGTCGGTATCTATAAAAGTTATTATTGACTATAAAACAGATATAAAATCGAAGCCATTACTTTCTGATTAAACTATTGAATCATTGTAAGAAAATATTTATTGGTTTTGATCCGAATGAGATTTTAATCTAACATCCTTCCTTTGTATAATATAACAATGTTAAAAGTCTATTTATTCCATTGAGGATATGCACTACTTGGAGAAGAAAGTTATACAAGAGATAGCTATAAGATATATCTTATAGCCCTTATACGTAATTTTATAACAGGTAAATCCGAAAAGTAACTAGATCATCATCTAGTTTTCTGAATTCATTCATAGGATATACCTTGTCAAATAAAAAAAAAGTATAATATTTTATAAAGTATGCAGGCAAAAAATCTGTAAGACAAATAAGGTATGCAGGCAAAAAATCTTAAATCAAACATTCTTTGAGATATTCAATATATTTATAGAAGAAGAATAATTAATAAGATGCTATAAATAATCAGTTTGCTTTTTGATGAATATCTAATTTTCTCAAGGTGAACACGTAATTTTTCGTTAAGGAAAGATGTGAGATTCACGCAACCATCGATATTATTAATTAGTCGATTTTAGCCGAAAATAAATGATATAACCGCTTAGTTTTCTATTTAAAAGAGGATTTCAAAGTCAAAATTTCTTATATTGTTCGATACCGTGATTTATCAGCTTTCTAACAATATATAAAATACATTTTTTTGCCTCTAACTTATTTTAGTTCTTAATTCTTTCAGTGGCTATCAACCAGAAAGCGCCAGTTATACAGTTAAAGCGAGCATAAAAATGCTTGTCATCTTCCAATTTGATGTTTTATTCTCTACTAAGCTGACGTTTGGTGCAATTTAGAGTAAAAAAACCTAATAATTTAAAAAATTTGCATATGTCGTTTCTACTTAGTCAACCAGCATTTTGCAAGCTGTCGGGTCCTTCATCGACAAAATAAGAACAGCAATTTATTATGAAAATAATTCTGTAAGGCGTCAGACCCGAATTAAAAAAAAAAAAATCGTAAGGAATCTTCATAAAGAATAGTTTTATTTATTCAAACGTCTTCTAAAAAAATCTGTTAATAAAAATCCGTCATCCGAAAAAATCAAATTTACCAAATCACATTTTCTGTTAACAAGGTGATATAAGTTAACCAATAATTATAAACAATAGGCTAATTAACGGAGGAAATATGTCAACATATTACTTTCAAAATGTGAAGCAAAAGACAAATGTAATAAAATTTCTATGTTAGAAAGGCACGCGATTTACTTTAAAACAATGTTAACATGAAAAGCCAATTCATACCAGAATAATCTTCTAAAAATAACAATTCGAATGTTTTGTATTCAGGATAAAAGCCATATTATATAAACCAATTAGTCATTGTATTTTAAGAATAATGGCGATATAACTTATGGCAACCATTCGACTATTATATATTAGCCAAGGATGGCCAAATAATTTCATTAGTTCTTGACTGAGGTAACTTATATAAGTTCAAACGCTTTAAACCTTGGAGACTAATTGGTGTAAATGATATCAAAATAGAATTTCATAAATTATATTCTACTTTATTTTTTCTACAGCCATACCTGAATCACCCCCCTAAAGCTATCAAACACCTTGAAATCAAGCCAGCAACGTTCTATGCGATACATCGTGTATTTTAGATGATATCTAAAGACTTTTCTGTAACTTTTCCTGTTCGCAACCTTGATGTCAATAATTTCGTATCTATTTTTCTTGGGTAATTTATTTCATGAATAAAGTAATCAAGAAAAACAGAACCGATCGATTGATCGGATGGCGACTATCGTCAGTTCCGTGTGATAATGATGTAACATTATAACGATTGATTACCTGCTAAGTAATTTTACAATTAGGAAAATATTACAGAGTTTTCCGCACAGTTACCACTCGGTTCCGATCCATAACTAAACGATAAATATCGTATCGTTTCGGAAGATTATCGGCAATCGCCTCAGCAATTAAAAGTTAATTCGAACTTTCCACACCAGATGCTCTATTATAGGCCTAGTAAATTCTCTCGATTCTCATAAATTATTTCTGTTCTATCCTCTATTATCTCTAATATAAATCATCTGTTATATTAAACCGCTGACGGCCAATATTAATATTCTGGATTGAATCGGCTCGTCCCAAAAACACGACGATATAAAAGACTATTTTTATCGGTCGACGATACGACAGAAAGGATGAGTTTTTAAATTCAACACTTTCCACCGCTAATGTATATTTAAAATGACGTCATAATAACCCATCGGTGGATGCTAAAGCGTCTGTTTTTAAATTCAACCCTCCCGCATCAAGATGGCTGACTATTCTTTTTTTTTTTGCATATTTTACGCCCCTTTCCAATCAGGAAGATTACTAAGGGGCTGCAATCACACCCATGGGACGGATGGTGAAAGATGGGGATCGCCGGGCCGGGCCCATCACTCCGAAAACGAAGAATCTTTTCAGGAGTTACCAGACCCGGGACGCGAACCCGGATCCTCCTGCGTGACACGCCGACAGCGTTACCACTCCGGCCGCCATGTTGGCTGACTATTTAGATGTTATTTTGTCTTCTGCTGTTAGTCAATTTTGTACCGACGTGTGAAATCATTTTTTAAGATGCAAAAAAATATCTGCTCTGGAACTATCAACAGAAAGATCGTAAACTAATTCTCCAATTTTAGATTTATTTTATTTTTACAATATTTTTAAGATGGCTGCATGGAAGCAGCCATCTTAAAAAATGACGTCAGTGTCGATGTCCACTAACGTCAACTAAACAAATACTATGGTCGATGACGTGAGTTAGTGAATTTGCAAACAGTTTAACGGTCATGGTTTACGTCACTGATGGAAAGTGTTGAATTTAAAAACGTACCCAAAAAGCAACCATACGACTCACGACCTGGCGCATGCGCAGACCGTGGACTTTATCGGTCGGAGCTGAGTTGCAGCTGTGCGGAAACTCGCTATTAACAAATTTATAGGAATCGTAATAAATACTATAAATTTTTATACTAAAGCATATATAGTAAAATCTAGATGTGGTGGCTTCAAAATAAGAACAAAATACCTGGAAAAAATATTTATATTTAGCTTAACCATGCTAGTAATTGAGATAAAAATCATTATTATATTAATCTGAAATTATAAGCACATTACACTACACTAATTTGAAAACACTATACTACACTAAACTAACTAATTTGAAGACACTACACTAACAAAAGCTTAAGAGCTAGTGTAGTGTCTTCGAATTAATTTGTTTGCATAGACTAGAACAGATGAACTGATCTTCGTACTTGTATAGGAGTATCTTACGATACTGGTGTTACTACTGTTATTGTTTTATGTTAATATACTACATTGTTCTAAACCTAACAGTAATCTTTTACCTCAAAGTCTATAAATGAGGAAAGTTGGCAAATTACTAGTAACCTGTGAATTCTAAGATTCGCAACTGATAATGCATTGATTTCAATATTAGAACAGTACAGTACGATAGATCTAAGCTTAAAATACAGTATTATAATAGTATTGTATACTATGTTATTATTATTATTCTGAATCTGCTATCTAAATATTCTATTTTAATCACTAATGTAGTGATTAATTTTCTAAATTTATATATTGTTACGCTTTTATACTATTGAATATATTTCACATATTTTTAAATGGAAAAATAATTTATGTCACGTTAAATGAATAGAATTTGCCTTTTCCCCTAGGTGTAACGCCAAATTCACTGAACTACTTATATTTATAAACTCATATACACAAACTATTCTCCCTTGACCCGTTTAACACATAATTTATTCAACCCTTATTTCAATTATTAAGTATCAGGTTTTATATCGAATCGTATTAAGGAAATATTGGAGGAAATTTTGATAATTTCTACAGATAACACCGAAATATAATTCGAAAAGAAACTAAAAAAACGATATCACCACGTGATTAGTTTATGCAGTAAATTTTCGTAAAGTTGGCCAGTATAGGAAAAGGAAAAATTTACAGTCGTAGATTTTTCCTTTTCCTATACTGCGTATCATAAATAAAGATGTATTAAATTACATTTTTACACTTGTATATGTTCATAAGGAATCTTTTAATAGTAAACAGGCACGAATGGTAATTTATGAACATATCTATTGTTAAAAATTCTATGAAATTTTTTTGCGTGTTTACAAAAATACGCCAAAATTTTAACGATCAAATCGCCTGTTGATAATCGGCAGGAGGTTAAAAAAAATTTCTCCAATTTTTGTCTATTTATGTCCAAAATGATTTGTAGATTGTTATTTTTAATTAAGTCGTTCTTATTTCAAGGTTTTTTCGGTTTTCATTCTTCTTTCTGACGGTGGTGGGACTGACTACAATGCGATGGCTGGAAGGCAACGATATTTCTCTATCAGGAAAAACGACGAATGAAATGAATGACACTACTTTTTAAGTAGCTGTCTAACGCTGAATAAAATATTAAGACAACTGAATAGAAGTAAACGTTTCCATACATTGCGATGACATTCGGATATTTCGGTGTCACTTTTTCACATCGATTCGTCCGACCTTACGTCATTAAAGTTATTAAACACGCATTTATCTATCGCACCTCCCTTTTTAAAGTGTCTGGAAATTAAATTTCGGCTCCTTTTTATAATAGAGAAAACAGGTAGGAGGTAAAAACGTTGTGTGCGTGCTAACAGACACGTGATTTTTGTCCATCGACTAACGCGCCATTTTTCATTCATAGTTATCAAATATTTTTTATTAGGATATTTTATAACTGTAAAAAGTACGTTTTGTGAGTGGAATACTCAAACCGATCATAAAAAAAATAGATAGGAGCGTTATCAGTGATCTATCTCTTCATTTACACGCATTTAACACACGCTTACTTCGAGGGCTGGATGGATATCGCAATAATCTGCGTATGCCAACGACGACAAAAAATATCCGTAAATGTTTAGCAGAAACTCTTATAAAACAATCTAGATGAGCGATAGGTGTCAATCAATAATCATTTTCAGAATTTTTATGGTTATAAAAAGCATCAAGATGGATAGTTTAATCATTAAAGATAGTAAAAGTATTGAAGAATTTTTTTGGTAACGAGTTGTATGAAAATATTTACATCTTGGCCTAATGGCCTAATTAATCAAATTTAATTTATTCTTTCCTCTCATAAATTTTCCTTCCGTTCAGAATAGTAAGATTCACAAAAAGAAAACTTAAAATATCTTTCGCAATTGAATCGGGGAAACTACCTTCCGGAAAACAAATTCAAATATTGTAATGTCCTTTTGAAAAGGTTACCGGTTATGTTTTGTTTGCATTTGACACTTGTTTACCGAAGTGTAATAAGTACGCATCCGCGTAAGTGACACATGATTAATTAATCTGCATAAATCTTCACGCACTTATTGCTTAAATTTCAAAACGTTGTCCTCGAACTATCTCGACAAATAAAATTTTCGGTCATTTAGCGACATAAAATTTATAATGTAACCTTGTACGTAACTCCTTGAATGACTAGTCATCCTTGTTTTGTTTGAATAAAGTCGTTAACGTTTGTTTCGACAAAAAATAATTCTTTAAATTACTTCAGCGAGACACTACCGAGCACATAACGCTTACAAGTTAGTTTCCAGAAAGTATTGTATATCACATTAAAAAAAAAAAAACATTATCATTGAAATATTTGATCTTTGACGTTAAATCTGCCAACGTTCGATATATTTTTATATTTTTCCTTTTATCAACTTCATCATCTTTATAACTTTTTTCAATTTTTAGCGTCATCTTGATTACATTTTCAGCATCCGTTCTGATGTCATCAAGAACAGAGTTTAACTATTTAGTTCGATTTGTTGTTCTTTATCTCTTTATTAGTTATCAGAGGCTATCAGAGAAAAACAAGAGAAGCCGTTGTCTCGGGCCTCACAATTTTAGAGGCCTCAATTTATAATTCAATATATTAGAAAAAATATATTTGTATATATTTATACTGTTGTAACTTTCAGTGTTGGTCAAAATTTGAAGTTCTCTATCAATGTTTTCGTTTTTCTTGTACACTTACCACTGTATATTTGTCAATTTTGTCATTTTGAAGGGCCTCAAAAAAAGATTATTTGTCCGGACTTCGCATTTTCTCTGAAAGGCTCTATTAATTATCATTTTTCGCAACTTTTAGTGCGTTACTCTCATCCTGGAGAGTGCTGTCCGTGATGAAAGCTACACACTAAAATTTTATCAAGAAATATCTATCATTTTTTGAGATTTACAAATTGGTTGGACCAAATTAGATGGGGTTTCTTTTAAATGGGAATAATGCTTTAGGAAAATTATGTTTAACATTTTATCTTTGTCCTACTCATGCAGGATTTACAGCATATATACATTTTAACTAACATAAGCATCGGATATTTATGAAATTTCATGTTTTTATTGCTACGAGATAATTAAATGGAACAGATGACATCGAGTTTCTTGTATCTCAACGAACCCAAAAATACTCATGTATAACGTCATAAAACATCATATTTCATGCATAACGTCATATTTTATGAACAAGTTATATTTATAAACTTATCGTATTTAAGATTTTGTGCGAAATGTATATATATATTTTTATTTTAAATTGTAAAAAAAGTGTTGTTATTGATGTACAAGAAAAAACACAGGCTAAAACTTAACTTGTTTATTCAATCAACTTTCGTCCAAAAATATTTTTAATTTTCTGTCTAATCGCTTCGCTGTTGTCATGTTGCTTTTGTTACCTTTTCTACACCTCCTCTTTTCAGCTTAAGAAAAAATTATTTGAAACCAGACTATAAATTGGTAGATGGATCGTTTACTTTATAATATGCTGAGCTAATAAACTTATTAATTTAATTATTAATTTATCACATATCTGTATATGCGTAGACATGAGATAAAATTGGTGGATACATTGCAGATAATGAAGTGTTGACCAGAAACCAGATGCAGCTGGACAATACATGGCAAATTTCATTGTTGGAAAATTAGATTGTATGGAAACATCAAATCCTTGTCTTCTTGCATGTAAACTTATAATTTATTTTACAAATAAATCATTTTAAACAGCATAAACAGTGTGATATAATGATGTTGGAACTTATTGTATGTGTCACCCCTTCTCCTTCAATATTATTTATTTATTTACAATAACAGGTAAACAAAACGTAAAGTTTACACTATCCGGTTTACATAATTATATCGCCAAGAATTAATTGAGATATTTTGAACAACAATTTTTACATATACATTATAAAGTTTTGTTAAAATATCAAATAATTCGACAAAAAATTATTTACGAATATAATAAAATTAAAAAATTATATAAAATGTTTGGTCGTTAGAAAGCATGAATTTAAGAGTTCAAAGGGGACATCGTTTATTGTTAGAACCTAAACATTAGAAAGGGTCATTAAAGGGTTTACGGTTGTAGAATTGGCAAAAAATGTAATTTTTTAACATATGTTTGAAAAAACGTTTGTTGCTGGAGGCCGCACTTGCCGCATTTCTCTAGGGATATACTGTTTTAAAGTCATATTTTTTGTCATATTTCCAGATTTTTATTTTCATATTTCATGTCATATTTTAGTATTTTTAACGTCATAAATATCCGGGATTTAGTCATAACTAAAAAACACGTGAAAAAAAAAGAGTTTTGTTACTTTTCACAACATGTAACAAAAGTTCTAATGGGCCGATTTGGATGCCGTTTCTTTTATATAAAAGGACATTAAAATTCTAAATCGTGTTTTTATTTATATTTTTAGGTATAATTAATATTAAAATTTTTCACATATTTATACGATTCCTGAATACGGCTTGGTTTAAACTCTCGCTGTTTAGCATTTATTGGATATAAAATATCTTCTTTTCTTTCTTTCTTTTGTATGATAAGCTTGGTGGCTAAATTTTGACTGCCCCTTTCCACTCAAATAGAGTACTAAGAGAGCTGTACTGGGCCAAAATTAAATGCAAAATGTAGAAAAAACAAG
>WUQG02164326.1:0-55134 GCA_011317285.2 Androctonus mauritanicus
AATAAATATATATATCTATATTATAAAAAATAATATAAAAAGTTTATCGTAAAAAATAATTTTTGTTTTATGAATTTTTGTTACTAAGCTTATAATTTGAACAAGTTTGTTTTTTTTTTTAATTTTTTTCAGATATTTTTTAATTAAAATAACTAATTTACATATATATAAAAATTAGTTATTTTAATAAAAAAATATCTGCTAAAATTGAAAAGAAAAAAAACAAATTTGTTCAAATTATAAGCTTAGTAACAGTTTCATAAAACAAAAATTATTTTTTACGATAAAATTTTTTATATTATCCTTGATAAAAATAACAAGTCTCATATGACATAATTCATCATTTTTATTTTTTATTTATAAATGAAAACATTTACTGTCGATAGAAAATATTTGTATATATTTTAATTAAATTATTTTTTTGTTTTTTAATTTTTATAAATAATTTTTTGGCATTAATCTATATTTATAAACGAGATTTTAATTTATGAAAGTAGCGACGACAATCGAATTAAAATAAGCGTTATTGATTTTGTATATTTGAATACTTCATTTATATATATTGCAGAAGGATTTCTGTCGAAAAATATTACCGAAAAAAAAAAAAAAAACATACAGATAGAGAACATATACGAAAACATTTTTTTAAAGTCTATATATTCTCATTAAAGTTATTACTACATAAAATTGAAGAATGTAAATCGAGTAATTAAATTCGGAAGATTGGCAAAACAGTTTTAGACTGACATATTATTATTTTTTATTTTTATTTCTTTAAATAAAAATTTGAATTTTTGCCAGATATCACGTGAAAGTGAAATTCGGTCTTCGAGAAAAAATTTCATATAATCTTATTCAACAAGCTTTAAAAAATTGAATCAAAAACAAAATTTAAATATTTTCGTATAATACTACGCCTACAATATTTTAATACGATTATTTATTTTATTTATTTTTTCTTAATTACAATTATAAGAGAAACTTCTATTGGATGTTATTTAAATTTATTATAATATAATCCTGTTTTCTTGATATATATATATATTTGGAATTATTTCATCATTGAAGAAAATATAAATATTCCAAAATTTATACCTAATGAAGAAGATAGATGATAAAAATGATGCTGAAATAAACATATTTTGTGAAAGATAATAATAAGAGTTTGATAGTTTTGACAAGTGAAATCGAATGAAAAAAAACAAAAAAATATAGAAAATTCTTTAAATTTTATAAAAATTTCAAGAATTCGAAAAATAATTCTTCGTGTTAGAATTTAGAGAAAAGTAAATTTTTCTTTATCAAATTTGGTGTTGAAAAGAGATGATCATTATTCATTTACAATGAGACCTGTACTTTTTTTTATAATATTTTTTCTTTCGAACTGGGACTAAGAGCCAGTCAATTTTGTTTTATTATATTTATTTACATCATCTCGTCCAAAGATGGATCATGTGGACTATATCATAAATCTTCAACACACAGATAAGAAATTCTTTATCATTTTCAATTTTAATCTTATCGATTTCTTTTTTATCATTTATATTTCTTTTCCGATCTATAATGTATTTTTTTTTTTATTAAAAATTTACGAATTTATTGGTATTTATATATATATATTTTATTTTTAAAAACCACTAAAATTTTTCAAAATTTGAATAATAAAAATTGATATTCAAAACTCGTGTTTACTTACGCCCGCCTACATCTCTAAAATGTTTTATTAATGTCATTATTAAAACACTAATATTGCTGTAAAATAAATCATGTGTTAAATATAAAATAATTAACAATATTTTATATTTAACACATGATGATAACAATTAACAATTAACATAACAATTTTTTAATATAAGTATACAAAATATAAGTAGCGTTCAGTTGTTTAATATGATTTATTTTATCTTATAATCAACTTTTCTACCTGTACATTATATAGTAGTAGTGTTCTGATTATTATGTATATATGAACTGTACAGAATGACAACTTATAACTACAATAACTGTACAGAAACAGAATATTTATTTCCAGTATAGTTGTTATTATAAATGTTATTAAATTTGTTGTACAGATGTTATTCTGTATAATGTTATTATAGTTGTAATTTTCTGTAGAGCAATTGAATATTCGTTTGCTGTACAGTTGTTATTACTGTACAGTTGTTATTCTATGTAATTGTTATTATAGTTGTCATTTGTTGTTCAGTTAATATTACAATTGCCATTTGTTGTACAGCAACTGAATATTCATTTGCTGTGCAGTTGTACTTTAGTATTACAGTAGGTGTAACAAATATACAATCTGCTGTGCTCTCTACTGATACTTCACTAGCATTTTAATTGTAATAGCACTCTTGTTGCAAGCTCAAGTAGATTTTGCGCAAAATATCATGCAAATTTATTAAACGTGTAAACTGTGCTAATAATTTCATCGTGTACCATTCACTATATTTGTTTAAATATTTTGACAGTGATTATTAATAGAAAAACATTATAGCACTGTATTAATATTTTTGAACGAAAATATAAATCTATCTGTCAACATCAATCACTTAATAAATTATTTTTAAGTACTACTTTCGCAATAATAGTTAAATGTTATAGTTGGCGATTGTTATGTTTATTTATCGTTTGTTTATTGCGATACATTAATTTCTATTAAGCGAATTGTTTTCTTAGCAACATTCCATTATGTTTAATGGGAAGCGAGTTATATAAATTAATAATTGTAAGAAAGCGGTAAATGTTCCGGTAAGTTGCTTATAAAAAATTAATTTAGGTTAGTGATATGTTTAAGGTTGACTAATGGCTGGTAAGCAGTTACGTAGAATATATTGCTGTGAACATTTAAAAAGATGATGCAGTCTGTTTTACGAAATTTCCATATTAATATATATATATATGACATTAAATGTTAAAAAAAAATTTTTTTTGTTAACGATTCGAAGGATATATCCGTTTGGCTCCTCCCAGATTCAATTAGTAGTGAAGTCAATAAATTAACGGTCTGAATGTACTGTTGCAGTAATAAATGGCGTATTTACGAAAAACTGCAATCACAGCTGATGTGCGTATCTACAAAAAAAAAAGAAAAAAAAACAAATCGTCGAGACTATTTTAGTAATGATAGTGATTAGTCTATGCTAAGGTTTTTGTAGAAGTAAAACTTTTCGGATGTCTGAATATCATCACATAATCACCATTATTACTAAAACTGTATGGGAAATTTTTTTTTTTTTTGTAAATAACTAACCATTTCCAACTTCGACTTACTGCGTTTTAATAAACACTTCATTTATTACTGTAACAGTATGTTAGACCACTAATTTATCGACTTATCAGTTATTAATCGAATCTGGGAGGAGTCACACTAATACATCTTCAGATTCTTTTCGTTAAATAAGTATTTATTATTGTTTTCCGTAACGTATTATCGGGTTAAGTTATTGAGAAAGCTTGAAAGATTTTAATTCACACGAATTACGTATTCTGCTTTGGTTTCTGATTGTTCAATACTACTGCAGCTGTATCAGATTACTAGCAGCGAAAAGCGAAAAACATTCCCTATTAAATCATTTTACAAACGGCCTTACATAAGCGAAACAATAATTCAATGCATTATCATTGGAGCCTGCATTATCTG
Organism: Androctonus mauritanicus; assembly: GCA_011317285.2. Taxonomy (NCBI): domain Eukaryota; kingdom Metazoa; phylum Arthropoda; class Arachnida; order Scorpiones; family Buthidae; genus Androctonus; species Androctonus mauritanicus. Next base: position 3,644 of record WUQG02164326.1, read on the forward strand.
ATAAAATTATTCAGCGAGACTTCTCAACTAGATAACCTATCTTTACCAAGATTAAATTACTGATACTCTTGTGAATCTCAAGCTTGGCTAAACGATTTTTGAGATAAGATGTGTGTATGACAATCTACATTTATTAAATTTGTTAAAACTTTCTGAATATTAATTAATTAAAATTGTTTTAATTCTGACGTTAATTAAATTTAAAATAATCCATTTTAATAGCGATTAATGGGATATTTTTATATTTTGTAAAATGAGAGAATTGTTGGTAATTTTAAAGGACGAATTGAAATTTGAAGACCGAAAATTTAATGTTGAAGTCATTATCATAATCGAAACCTTTTAGGTTTCGGCTGTAGAAATTTAATTATTGAAACCAAGTTTGGATAACAAAACTCGCAATTTGGTACACATTAGTAAAATATAGTTGCCTATAGGGGAAAGTATCACGATTTTGTGTAGTTCGTTACTAAAAAAAAGGATAGAATTCTTTAAGCATAAACCAAAAAGTAATATACTTGGTAATGAATAGAGTTCAACAAACATCAGAATTTAATGCACTTGATAGCGAAAAGGAAACTAATACAAAAAACAAGAATTAATGTATTTCTGTTGCTAAAAAACATCTGGATACATCGCATTTCGTTACAAAGAAAAGAAACTTTAAGAAGGAAAACGGATTTAACGAGTCGGTAAAAAGAAAATTATAATAAAATTAGTATTTAATACACCGACTTCTCCCAAAATAATAAAACAAAGAAGGAAAAGGAGAAAAAGAAAAAAAATCAAGGATTTAAGATGAATTAGAATAATTTAAATCCTTGATTTAACGAAACGAAAATTTGAAATTTGGTATTTAATTTTTCATACTTCAGATATAATATATCAGACATTAATTTGAATGACGCTTCAATAAAAGATCAAAGTAGTAAAATTCAAGTTTGATGTACCGTATCTTATTCTGATATGAAAGAACAGCAATATTCAGGAATTGGTATATTTTATTCAAAAATGAAACTTCAGCAAAATTCTAGTTTGATTCGATTCTCATTGTTCCAAAACTAGGAAAAGATTCTGTTATAATGTAATTTTATGGGATGATTTTATCGACTGATACTTTTCTAAAAGGATTTTTCCCTTTGAAAACTGAAATTTAACATTATAATTATTATGAAACAATACAAAATTTCATAACCAAAAAAAAGATTTTTTTCTACATATTAAAAACAACTTAAAAATGTTTTAATTTATAAAAATGAATTTTAAATTTGAATTTTTCGTTCTATGAAATATTTAAAATGATTACGCAATGTTTCACAATTAAAATGATTTCTGGTCGATATTTAATTTTTTTCCAGCAAGAATTTTAATCCGAAATTTTCTTTCAGATGTTTTAATGACCACTAAAACGAGAGACCGTATTACTACAGATCATCAGGAAGTATATAGCTAGTAAAATCCTGTTTAGTGACAGGATACTTGGTAGACTGTCTCCTATTATTCACATAGCATTGATGGTCCTATGTAGCGATGAAAGCGTATCCCACGGCCCTCATATAAAATTCCCATCATAAATTTGTCATTAATTAATGAAATCTGATATACCTTGAGAATAATTTTGAAATAATTAAACTTTTCTATAACCATTACCAGATAAATACTTTTATAATTTAAAATAGTTCGATTCTTGGTTTTATCTTAAAGGATTTCTGATCGATTTTAAAACAGATAATTAAGTTTAGAACATAAAATATTTCGACGATAAAAAAAAACATTTAAAATGTGTATGATACTTTTTTTTATGAAGATCCATTTAAAAACTTTCTCAAAAAATAAACATATTTCATGTGCAAGGATAAAAGCAATAACCATCAGGATAAGAGAAGTAGTCTGATTTATATGATGTCCTTTGAGGACGGAATGTAAACTTTTTATTCTGTTGATACTTTAGCTGTGAAAATACGTTGTTGGATCTTCAAAGACACACTTTGCTATCCCGTAAAATAGTATATGCAATGAACTTGTTATGTAATTTTCTATATTTTTTTACTGCTATCATATTTTTGAAAATATCAATACTAGATGTCAAATAATAAAGTTAATGTAAAACTTCAAGAATAATGCGGATTTCATCAACTTTTTTTTTGTTATCTTTTGCATATCATAATTATCTTTCACCATTTTGTGATCATTAAGCTATTTATAAGACTTCCCGTTTTCATTATAATTTGCATAATTAGTTTCGTCCATTCATATCAATTGTTTTCTAATGGCATCTTGGCCATTATCTAAATATCGCGGTAATGAAGGATATCTGTGCTAAACATAAATATAAATCTTCTTTTTTAAAAAAAATTATCTTTAATGAAACAAAACTATAAACATTATTCATTTTTCTTCGCTGCAAAGATAACTCATACAAGAAACAAAACTTGAAGGTTAAGTGTACTGGAAAAAAAATCATTAAAAGCGAAGGAGTGTCGAAAAGATGACTATAAAATACAAATTCACTAGCAATAATGAAGAGTATTTCCTTCGGGGAAAATTGTGATTGAATGCATCATTTCCTGTTAAGGTTTGTTGACAAGAGAAACGAATTCGGTATCGTTAATGGAAGGCCAGTATGCCCATTTGTGATTGATGCTTGGGGCGACCAGAAGTCAGTCTGAAAATAGCAAGATAACAGTAGACTTCCTACCAAGTTCTGTCAAGAAAATCTGAATTCCGGTGATTTATTGATAAGACAGTTGGTGACACTGCTCGATAGTTGGCATAATGCGAAAGAACAATGTTAACACGAGTAACTTTTTCGTATGGTATTGAATTTAAAATTTTTCACTACTGAATTATTTTCAAGTAGGTCAAGATATATAGTTTATTCGTTGTTTTATCATGTGTAGCACTTAGAACTACTACATTAAAGTACTCCTTGTCTTCTTTGCACCTGAGGCTTTAACTCTGATCTTTTTGAAAGGATAAGACTCTCCAAAAATATTCAATAGGATAGGATTCGTTTTTCCACTCGAAAAAAGCGCATCAACCTTTTTTGAAGAAGTTTGATACGCTTTTGGAAGAAGTGAAATTTTCACTTACTTTTTCGATCTCAATATATATTTTTTTTTTTAAAGTCGAGAAGCTCTTCTAACCACTTATTTTGATGAAACGGATGGTTTTTTAAAATTATTCTTCAACTTTTTAAAAATCTTTTATATACAAAAAAGTTATCATGCAACAGTCACGTTTTTTGATTGATACGAGTTACGAATGCAATAAACTATCTGCATCCAGATTATACAACATATACACACACACACACACACACATATATATATATATAATGTAAAGTAAAATTTCTATTAAATTTATACAATAAATCACAGAAATCATTTTCATGAATGATTCATAAGGTTAAATAAGCCCAATGCATTCATTTAAGTTAGCTATATCTTTCCGGAATTGTTAACTAGTTCAGATGCAATTTTGTGAGAGAAGTAAATGATCTGCCTCGAATCTCATCTTAGGATGAATTGAAATATCCCGAGTTATATTGGAAAACATTGAGTTGGGATAGCATAGATTAAATCCACCAACTTCCATCTTCGTCTCGTTTCTCATGCAAATTTTTGTGACGAGAAAATTGCTATTGATTACTTTCGAACATGATTTGAGCCCTTTCTTTTTGTTACTTCTTATATACTCCTTTATTGATTAGGTTATTTTTTTAATGGATAATTTTTTACATTATGATTCTTCTTCGCTAAGACCTTTTTAATTAATTTCTTTGCCAAAAAAAAACCTTCATTAATTCAATCGTATGCTTTTTAATATTTTCCCCTTTCTTCTTACATGCGATTTAATTTTATTCGATACTTCAACTGAATTTTGTTAAGATGTTCTAAACAGATTACGTTTCTGATAGGAGATTAACAACTTGTTACAAGTTTTAAATTTTCAAAATAATAGTAAGAATAGAAAATGTTTTTTCGCTTCTCTCTTTTAAAAATGAATTTAGATAGATTTAAAGGCTAAATATTTTATAAAGTACTAAACGAAACGTTAAAAAAATAAATAAATTTTCTTTTTCCAATTTATTCCTAAACAAAAGCATTCTAAGAATAAAACTATGAGAAAATATTTAAAATCTTAATTAATTTACGAACTCTTTAAATTGGTAATTTAATTGAAATTAAACAAATTGCAATAAATCTAATATCTTTATTAAGGACTATAAAAAAAAAATAATTGCTTAATTTAAATGAAGCAAACCCTATCGAAACTGGAAAGCAAACGTTACTGATAATTGATTATCTAACCAAAATTATTTTGGTAAACATGTTCGTTTCACTCCTCCCAGAAGAAATTTAAATATCATAGTGCAAAAAAAATACCTCACATTTTTTTTGTGTAAGAGCGTAGTAACAGAAAATTTCATTGTTCTGTTGATAATTTACTTGAATTTTAGTTATCTAGATCTCATATTAAAATTGTTTATTAATCATAATTTTGTATCTTTATCTGTGTCACTCTTACGTTTAACATTTTGTCGATTATCTTAGACATGTGGTTTCAGTTATAAACAAAATTATAATTTTAATAGATTGCATATTAATGATTATACAAATGTTCATTTTCGTGGATTAATCTCCGTAGAATCCTTTCAGTTTAGCTGCTAGAGGGTATATATATCATTTAACTGTAGAACTTGCAGTATAATTTTGATGAAACTTAGCATACTGATTGAAGTGATGTCAAGCATGCTTCGTATCAATTTTCATCCGATAATCTTTCACGGTTCGATTACAAAACGCTTCTTTTTATTAACGCTCTTGATCGGTGATCGATTTTTACATCATCCTCATCATTTTATGAAGTCCGAAAAATTCTTTAAATTATAAAAAATTTAATATTACTATTTTATCCGACGAAAACCTAGTTATCGTTAAATATGTTTAAATTTATGTAAATATTTAATTCGTTTTGTTATTTTGATTCGGGAAGAAAACAAGAATTGCATTTTTAACTATTGATCTTTTTAGAATGTAAAAATGCCAAAATGGTATTTTAGCCTAGAGGATGAATTCTTCTTTAAAGTCGTTAATATGATTCTTTTCTTAATGAAACTTTTCTGATTCGAGATACTTTAATAATAATAATCATCGGAGTAAAATGGCTTTAAGCGTTTTCTACAGTTGAATGTTCCGATTTTGAGATGATGTTTAACCACACACGTGAATATTTTCCGAATAATTTTAAAACATTAATTAAGCCGCCTTCACATTCCGTTCGAAACTTGCTTTTTGTTGTCTTATTAGTCATTAAAAAAATTTAATTAATATTTAAATATATCGTTTTAATTTGAATTTTGGTGTTTGTATATCTAATAAAACACGACGAATAATAATTGGTTGTAGTAATGGTTTTATAACCGAGTTATATGATAATTATATCATTCGTAGATGAAGAATACATTTTTTTCTTACGCAATAAAAATTATCTAAACAAATTTTTAAGAAAAAAGATATTTTGATTTTGAAAAATATTGACTAATTTCACTGATATACCATTTTATTGATTTTTAAGATATATTCATCATACAAACTAAGTTTAAAATAATTCGTTTACATCGATTATCGATTTTTAAAGAGAAAAGATTTAATCGATACTTCAAGAGATTTTTCCATCATCATTCGGATGATAAAATTAGCGCAAAATATTTCTTACAGCTATTTTCGGATAGAGGAAAAATTCTCAAATCTTATTACTTAAAATAATTTGTATTTAGGCATCTTAAAAAAAAAAAAAAACTATTAAATAGCCCAGATGGACGATAGTTGTAAAAATGGAGGATTAGAAATCCTCAAAAGGAAGTATGACAGAAACTAATATAGTATCTTTCTTTTTTTTCCCCTCTAGGGTATTTTTTTATAGGCAACAATACTTCATAACGCGAGAAACGTTGCTGGTCACCTTTTGCCAGATAAGGTAAACCGTTTATCCGAATTTCGATAGGAAATAGTCAGTGGGATAAAGAAATGATATATCTATCTGCGAGAATAGAAGAAATTTCTATCTGTCAGAATAAACTCTCCTACTATAAGATATCTTAGGAATATGTTCGCTTGAAAATAGAGATTTTGATAAAGATATTGTAGCTGAGAGTTGTGCCAAATATGATACTTTTAAATGTGATTAATTGAAAATAAAATATTTTAAATAATCCGAAAAACATCGAGAGTTGACGTTCTTTTGATGATCAATTTTGATATTTAAAAATCTGTTTAGAATATACAATTTTATGAATAAATTTACCGAATTTAGTGAATTATAAGCTAAGTAGAGATTATTTTATTATTACAATTTAATATTTCCTTTTAGTTTTTGAAAATTTTTCCAACTTCCAGTTTCAATAATAAAAAAAGGAAAAGTCACTTTGGATCAGTACGTTTCACTGATTCTTAATCCCGAGCTTCGGGGTTTACTTAACTTTGACTTTTATGTTTCACTATATATGATTAAAAGTTTGAGTTTTGTGTTCAAAATATCATATAAAATAGTTTTTTATAATGATCCATCGTTCCGATCAAGGATAATTATCCTAGATGAGATGATAAACATCATCCTGAACTTGTCTACTTTAAAATATTTATGCTTAGCACATTAACTTTCGATGGATGTGTTCGTACATCGTCGGAGTGATAGATCAACATTAGAAACTATACCGGAAAATTAGAAAAATTACAAAGATTGAACGATAACACACTTTTAGTAAGTTGACAGATATGCAAAACAGATAAACAAATGAGTTTTTCCGATCCGGAATAAAAAAGTAAAGATTTTTAAATTATTTATAAGATATTAGCAATATAGTTAAGATTTTGAAATTTATTATTTGATCTTTTATTTTTCAGCTGATGGATGAGGTGATTTTAATCAATGTTCGAGTATCGTTTACGTGGTGTATACTTTGGAGAAAAAGCTTCGTATCGACAAAAAAATTCCTTCAATATAGGTATTTTTGATTTAAAAGGAAAAATAGGATGCAATTCTTTGTCTGGACATTCCAATTATTTCGGATCTGTTTTAAGATGACGTAATATTTTCAAAACAAACTTTGTAGTTTCAATAGAAAAAAAAACAAGAAAAAATGGTAAGTTAAACAAAAGTTTTCTTTTATTTAAATCATATGTAAAGTTTCATCCATCAAAATTTTTTTTTATTTTATTAATATTTTATATTATTTAATTTCATAACTTTGGGAGAATTTAAATTTGAAATGCTTTTTCAAATTGCGATATGAAAGAAGAAAGAAATCTAACCAAAAGCTTTTATTATGTATATCTTATTAACATAGTTTTTATTTGGAAAAGAAATGAAAAATAATTATGAACAAGTAAATATTCTAAGATTTTATTCTGTGTTGATATATTCCTATATTCCAAAAAGTTATGAGGTCAAACAAAATTTTGTTTTTGGTCATTGATCCTTCCTAAATTCGATTTCATTAAATCTTTTCATATTAAAAAGTGCAATCGAAATATTTTATTTAGTTTTAAATTACTACTACAACATAAAATTTTGGCTTTATAGAGTAACTGAGGGTATTATGGAATACCATTTTGTTTTTTATAATTTATAAAAAATTCTAAAAAAGCTTATATGGTTTCCCATGTGTTATTACCTTCTATGGACATTCTCATATAACATATTTAAACATGATTACCATAGTTATATGTCTATCATGTAATTTAAAAATTATTTAAAGGTACAAAGTTCCATATTGCCCAAAAGGTGTGAATTAAATGGAATAGTATTCCGTTTTTCAAATAATTATAAAAACAGTATTTTTTCCAGATACTTTCCAAGAATATTAGATAAACATATACTTACAAATATTGAATAAAATAATATTCTATCATTTTCTATGGGTGGCGAAGGTTATCGCTTAGTCATAGTGATGGCTTACTAGAAAAATATAAAAGTTTTAGAATAGTTTACAGACTAGTCTAATTTAGAAAATAGTCTGATCATATGTCTATTTAAAGTCTAATGGATCAGACTTTAACTTAAATTATAGGAGTAGGACTGAACGTAGCAATATGGTATAGTATCCCATATTGTCACTCATACGATAATATTTGAACGACACCTATTCCAATAGATGCCAAATCTCTCAAAATGCGAAGAGATATTATGAAAGGTGCTTCCTAAATATTCTTAAGAAACTCAGAAAATAATTATCATCTTATCTGTAGTCTTTGCAGATCCGATGATTTCAGATGGCGCAAAAATTTTTGTATTTGATGAAAACGCGTTCTCTATTTTAAACCGTCACGCTTCCCACCGTGGAAACTGAACTGAGGCAAAGTATGTTGCCATTTAACGTAAAATTTCTGCATTATTACAGTTTCATAATACTGCCTCCTTTATGAGAAACTATGCTATTCCATATAATCTTCCTATTCCATAATATCCCCAGTTACTCTACTGTAGATAGGCCCTATATATTTTACCGTAAATTATGAACACATATTATTTTGTGTGTTCATAATTATTATTGCCATTTAATCATCATGACAGATGTCAGAAGTATATAAAATGTTAGCAGTAGATAGATCAAGTCTTGTTAATCTTCACTAGAAGAAAGAATTCAAATTGAAGTTTCGCCTGAGGATTGGCGGTTGTAAGTCTTGTTATTCTTTAGAATAAAATAAAAAAATCGATAGTAAATTTCTCAAAACTTCGATAATTTCCAAGAAATTTTACGAAGCTATAAAATAGCGCACATGTTCATCATTTTCCTAAACAAACAACTAATCCTCTCTTTAATTCTGCTATGATAGTGTAACAAGTGAGTTCTTGAAAGCCATTTTAGATGATTCAATGTGCTATTTAATGGCGTACCTATAAAATGATTATTTTAAGTGTTATGGATAGAAAATTCATATAATTATAGAGATTAGATTTTAATCTCTTCATAAACATATTATTATTTTCATATTTTTTATTATTTTAATTTTACATTGTGTGTTTTGCTTATAAACTGATTATTGATTAAAAATAATTTTTCGTCTACCGCGTTAGATATATCAATATTTTTCAATATATTTTTATTTTTAGTGTTTTGAATTAGTTTTTTTTTTTTATCATATTCAAATTTCTTTGCATGTTATAAGCTCAAATCCGACTCATCACTGTTTAACTTTCGCATCATGGTGATGCATCTTCTAAAATCCTTTTGAACTATTGACATTTTATACACGTATGAAATATTCTCGTTATTTCAGGATATAAAATTGATAGGATCAGATATAACGCTGTATGCAACAAATCACAGATTTTGAGACGTAACGGGGGAAGAATCAATGTAAAATTAACGAATGCCTTTTATTAAATAATCGATATATTTTAAAAATTCAAACGAAAACTGAAAGACTCGAACATTTCATAATTTATTTTCTTTAGAAAACAAATTAAAATTTCATACGAGATTCAAATAATTTCAAATAATAAAAATTCAACAAATCGACTTTGAAATATATTTTTTGTAAAGCTTATTGGATCTGATTGGTAAATCTGAAAATTTTCTGATTGGTTAATAAATTGGAAGAACGGTTTAATTTTAAGAGTAGGTGGAGCAATCCCAGTTTGAAGTACTCTAATTGGTTTAAGCAATTTTTTTGTTTTTTAATTTTCTTTAAAATAATTTCGATTGGCTTAACTTTAAAGAAATCTAATTATCTGATTAAGTTAAATATAAATTGTTTATGAAAACGAAATAATTCATATTGAAATTTAAAATTTGAAAAACTTGTTTGAATCAATAGATTTAAGAAATTTATATTATTATATTTGCATATTCGATTTTCAATAATGTTGTTTTATACTTCACAATAAACATGTTTCAAAATTTTCGATTTTAAAAAGATAAGCAGCCTTAAGCATTGTTATATTTCTTATCATTTATATGTAAATTGTATTTTATCCTTGAATAAACTAATCAATCAAGTATTTTAGAAGAGATTGAAAGTAAATGGATGTCTCCTCTTACGAATTGAAGACGATTGATTTTATTTATTTCTTTATTTTGTATAGAAACATGACTCTGAAACCATTTCTGCATTAAATGAGAAAATTATGCAAATATTAAATTTTTCTGTTATGTTCGTTTCAAGATATATTACGTTGTATTTTTATTTATTTATTTTTTTATAAAAATAATAATCGAAGTTTAAGAACAATAAATAAAATCATCAGTATTGTTTATTTTTGTTTCTTTGTAATGTACGAGTAAGTAAGGCAAAGTCCTAGACAATTCGTAGATCCAACAAAAGAACAGTAAATCCCTTCAATCAACAGTAATTCCATCACCCGAAAAGTTCATTAAGGAACGTTTTTCCCTTTTTATCAAATAGCATGTAATTTATATGTATAGGAGGTATATTGTTTATAAATCGATAGAGACTTTTTAAATATTTTTTTAACGATTTAATTTGAAAAATATATTATAATTAAATAAATTCTTCATTAATTAATATTGAAATTTTTTTATAATAGTTACAAAACGTAATAAAATTGCTAGAAATTTACACACAAGAAATAAAATTAAAAATTCAAAAAAATTTTACGAACTTAGAAAAAGCTAGCCAATCAACGTTAAGATGATGTATCAATGAATGACATCCATTGATACATCATCTTAACGCTGGTTGGTTATAGAATTTTTGTGCGTTAATACAATTGGTTATAAATATTTACCAGTTATAAAAATAGACACACCCTTTCCTTTTCGATTTACCATAATATTATTACGTTTTAAAATTTATTTCGTTTTAAGAATTGATTTATCATTTCAAAAGTTTGTCAGTTAATAAATTTATCATATATAATGCTATTTATCAAATTATGTTAACATAAAGACATTAAATTATTACAAAATATTAATTAAACATGAAATTGTTTTTAATAATATTTGATGATGCCGATAGAGAAATGTCGGTAGAAAGAGAAGGTATAAAAAGTAAGAGAACGAACAGAAGCAATTTATCACAGACAAGAAGCATCCAGAGAAAAAGGGAATCGATAATAGCCGAGAGTAATTCAAACAAAACTATTCTTCCTTGTTCTATATAATGGGCCCAGTCAATGATATGCCTCACAGGAGGTTTGCAGTCAATCACTAAACGATGCTGGTTTGTGTAAAATGGATCTTGTTTGCAGCCTAATGTTTCTAATGCAGATTTAATGGAATCACTATTCTTAATAACTGTCACTATATGATTTTCATTACCGTTTGCAGTAATTCTAATTATCTTTAGACAGGCGTGGTTAGATTTTTATCTGATTTATGAACTTTGTTTTTATGCGTTGATTCTATTTTATCGATATAAATTAAACGAAAACTTTCAAATTACTATATCTATTCACTGGTTATTAAATTTAATCGTGAATCTATAATATTCAATCTAGAATTGCAGTTAAGAGTGTATACTATCGAAATTTCTCTCTTCTCCGTATAGTCTAACATATTTTCCTACCTTTAAGTGTTTAAGCACTGATACTGTTAGATCTTCATGTAGACTGAAACAATGTAGATAATTTAGAGTTAAAATATAGCAGTTTTATCTAACAAACTAACCCATTTATCTTTTTTTAATTTATAGAATAAAAAATATCTCATTTATCTTATTAATATTAATAAATGTCTCAACATTTTGAAGGTATAAATTTATAAAATGCAGTTTTGTACTTTTTTACTTACCTAAACTATATTTTTCTTTAATTAATGTAAAAAAGTCAATGTTTTTAATTAGATTTCGTTAAAAAAAATAAATATTTTATATTAAGTAAGCAAATGAGGAGATTAATGAAATCATAAAATTCATTAATTCTTAATAAGGAAAATTCTTCTTTTAATTTCATATATAAACAGTAATTTAGTAGAGGTTGATATTTAATAAGAATAGATTTAAGACGATCATTGATTTTCTAAAACCAGACGACTGATGCCATAAAATTTAATGAATATCTTAATATAAAGATGATAAATTTGTACCGAATAAATAATAATAATAAAAATCCTTCTGCCAAACGGAGTTAATTTTTTTCCTATTTTAATTTATAATTCAATAAAATTTTGGAATGTTTTCAAGAAACATGATTAACAAAGAGGTTAGTTTAAAATAAAATTATTTCTTTTAAAGAGTTTATTGTGTAACAAATGTTACCTCCAAAAGTAGATTTAGTCGTTTATTGGATTATCGATCTACAGAAACGTTTAGAAATTCTAATAAACAACTATCCTAACGATTATATTATGTTTAAATTGAGATTTATATAGAATTATACTATAATGTATATACATAAAATATTGCGACTATTATAATTAGGTGCATTATTGGTGAGAATACGATTGACCTATTTATCGATACTGTAAATGTTTTATCGATTTTTTTGTCCACTTTGACATGGAGGTTCCTTTTTATACTCAATTTTCTAAAATATGTTACCAATAAATGATATCGCAGCAATATTTTATTGCATTTCTTCCTGCTTTGCTAAATATGCCTACTGGGTATTTTTTTTTTTTTTATTGCTTATTAAAAGAAATTTTATTTTGCAAGCTCACTTAACAAGGATAAACTTGTAGAAAACGAAAGGTAATTAGTGAAGTTGGTTTGGTGTAAAAAGGGATCTACTGCTCGTCACAGTAATTTATATATTGAGCACATATTTATTGGTAGTTTATAAATATATTAGAACTAATTTTCACATTGTTGATAATAAAAAAAAAAAAAGAAAATCTGTTAAGCATATTTCTATATCAAGCATTTTAGTTAGTTTTAAATAATAAATAACAACTGGAAAATCGAATGTTTAATAAACAATCTTTACGAAGTGGAAGAATTTTTGCACATAAAATAAAAATATTAAGAAAATTTATTATTTTTAACTTCGCTTAACAACATAAAAATTATACGCTTTTTATAAATTTATCGATATTTAGAACATTTTATAAGTGCCAAATGCATTTTTTATGATGATGATAAAATTTTATCTAAAACTTTTATTTTATAATTAAAATAAAAGGCTGCAAAATTATAGCAACAACTTAAATGGGTTTTTGTTTTTGTTTTTTTTTTTCGCTATTAAACTGATGGTTCAATTATCTTAATTTGATAAAAACTTCTATTTTAGCAAATTATACGGTATTCGTTTACAGATATGTCTATTATTTTTCAATTACCGTAATAGAAAAATACCTGTTATGTTTCTGATCCAATTACATCAATATATATATCTTATGCTATCAGTTTTCACTTTTTTTATCAAAGAAAAATAGTTTAAATGATCAGATTTCCAAAATCAAAACGATTTTCTTGTTCCGTATATCATGTTTTCTTGTTTTTTTAATTATAAAAACTTGTTTAATTATAAAACTTTTCTATTTTTAGACATACATATTTTTTTTAATCCAAAAAAACAGAATTTGTTGATGTTTTTTAAATTATAATCAGTTAAAGGTTATTATTTATATATTTTATTTTATTATTTATAATCAGTGGAAAGCACTTTTTATTATTTGAATTTGGCTAATCAGTTTTATTTTTATAATAATTATATATACAGTAATATATGATATAATGATTATAAAAAATCACTAAAAAAATATTTTATAATAATTTATGTCGAAATTTATTATTTTATTAACGTCTGCCAAAAATTTCGAACTCATTTCTCTAGCAGGGAGATTTATAATACATTAAAATGGAGAATTTATTGCATGAGGTAGGCATACAGAAATAACTAAAATCGAAGAAATCTTTTTGAACGATTTCGAATAAATTTTTGCTTTCACTTAAAAAAATTTGTTATATTTTGTTGTTCAACTTTCATATTAAAATATTAATAATAATAAATATATATTAATATATTCTTAAACTAGGAAAATAAGTTTCTTAAACTGTTTTTAACTTCAAGAAAAACATTACTTGGAAGTTCTAAAAAAACAGTTTATTAACGTTACTCTTCGAAGAACAGTAACATTGATAAATTATCTAAAAAAAAAAAAAAAAATTATCACTCACGTTATTTTTATGCTCCAGCATGATTTCTCTGATATAATTGCATTTCAGTTCGTATAAATAAAATTCTCTGGCATAAAAGAAATCTCATATTTTACAGTTTTTAAATTTATGTTGAAGTAAAAATTGTATAAGCTACAAAATCTTAACTTCTTCGATAAGACCGAATTTTATGTGTGAAATTTTATCTATTTTTCCCCCCTCTCTTTCTCTCCTTATTTTTCTGGAAGAAACACCATTCTGGGCTTTTAAATAAGTAAGTAGAAGGTTATAAATTATAGAATAACTATATTACTTCTTCAAATGCTTTCGGAAAATGTTTTCTTAGATTGGAGAAGTGGCTATCGTGCTCGGTATTTCTAACAAGGTATTTGCATTATGAAGTTAGACAAGTTCCACTTTTGTACTTAACTCTTATACTTGCCTTATTTAATATCGGTTGTAATAGTTGGTAATCTACTTTCATTACAATGCATTCCATAAGTATTTCTTTCGCTTCTTCGTTAACAGTCTCACTTTTATTGCCCTTCTGTTCTCTTTTCCTGAAGGAAATTTTCGCTCAACCGTAGAAAATAAACGTGGCTTTGCACATGCTGTTCATGTAAGATCGACACAAAACTCCTCATACGACAACTGAATGTTTCATTCTTTATTGCCTTTTCCAATAATATGATGAACTTCTATAATATATGATTTTCAAACTTTTTATATCGGATATAGAATGTAAAAAGATTTCTCCTTCAGTGTTTGATTTTATAGGAGGAAAAAAAGAATATCAATGGCTCAAGTTCTTCATTGAGAAACTCTTAAGATTTTTAGGAATTCACAAAACGATGAAGAAAATCAGATTATCTTTGCAAAACATTTTATTGTAAGCAATTTTTCCAAAATAAATTTTGCATTTTTATTCATAATTTAAAACTGAAAAATTTTGTTTGCAAGAGTTTAAAATTGGGATGCTAATTTTTCAAGCTATCAGTTCGAAAATAGGATTTTAAAGCAAACTATTACTTCAAATTTAATTTGTTTTAATCCTCAGAATTTACTAGTTGTTAAAAAAATAAAAATATGAATTACTCTGAAAATTTTATTTTTCTTGAAAATATCTTATAATTTGACATAAATAATTAAAATTAATTATAATTAGAATATTTTTTTCAAGATTTCATTCATAACAAGGAGAAAAATGCATTATAAAGACATTCTACGTAATTAAAGTAAACAAAATGCACTTGTTTATAATAATTGCAAATAACTTGTATTGAATACGAATCCCAACAATAATCTTTAAACAATTTGATGAGAATTTTCTATTATAACAATAACCAGAAACTCAACAACAATTGATTATTTAATTTGTTTAATAATACACAATAGTGTATAAAGTTTGAATTTCAGGATCTATTAAAATTAATGAAAGAGAAAGTATTAAAGATTAGTTAATGAATTCAGGTGCATTGTATTAAACAGCATGATAAGAATATAATTATTACCGCTGATAATTAATGCTTAGTTAGTTATATTCTAAAGGGATAATAATAATTACATTCATTAATTATTCGAATTAATAATTTTTTTTAGGATGAAAATCTCTTAAAATGCTAACACATCAATCAGAGATGCTTATCATGAGAAATGTTTGTAAAAATGTTTATTATATTATGATGTGATGATAAAATAAAAATCTGCTTTAACTTTATGATATATGTCATACTATATATATAGGTTGAAAATATTTTTATGGTGTTTTACAGATTAAAAAAGAATTCTATGTTGTACATTTTCTCTTCACTGATAATTACGTATGTCAGTTAAATTACTGCTTACACGAATATTACATAATTTAATTTTGTTTCAAGTGTTTGTTTAAAACTGCCGAATAAAAAAAGAAAAAAAACATCATAACACATTAGATAATTATTAGTTATATAAATAATTACCGGATTAAAATAAAAATTTCGCTTTAAAAAAATATAATTAAATCGTGACTATGTAAATGCTGATAAATATTGATAGCGAATGTAGAATCAGATTTTTTTATAATCGTATATTAAAAATTCAATATTTATCTTATCAAAATATGAATATTTTTTATCTGAATTCTCATATTCAGCTGATCGATTATCGATCATAAGTATCAATTAATCAATGGATAAAAAAAAAAGATTGCAATTGATTTATGAGATGATACTCATTCAAGACTGAAGTTTATGTATAAATTAATATTTTAGAATTTACTTGAATAGTATTTGTTTTATTTGTTATCTTAAAAATTTCTTTTTATCATTAACAATAAGTTTTAAGTACAAGTAACCATGGATTAGAAAAATTGCTGAAACTCTCATATAACACGGTATTTCTACAACGCTGTTTTTACTTAACACATTTAGAAAATTGCATTTACTCTCCTATAACACAAAACATTTTTATTAATTTTTATATATCCACGCTATATACCTACACAATATACACATAAAATGCAATCATTGGGAAATACTTTTCTAAAATTAATCATAAATGCAATTTCGTTGGTTTGCAGTAAGATAGACGATACGAAGTCTATTTTTGATTTCTATTTAATTAAAATTCAATTAATTATCAACCATTGAGTATTTTGTGTTCTAAACATTCAGTTCTTGGATTAAAATTAAATTTTTATTCTTCAGTAGAGGAATGTGAAACAGAAAAATACTTTTTTATTCATAAATTGTTTTTGGGTATATCCCAAGGAATGATTTTTTGTAGAGGACTAGATTACAGGTTTTGTAAAGAAAGCAGAAGTTACACAAACTTTAAATACTGAAAAAAGTTCAGAAAGTGAAGTTGATACTGTTAAAAAGAAAATATCTTCTCGTTTTAACTGAACAATGATAAAGGAGATATAATTATTGATATTAAACAAATGTTACATAGGCTGTATATTTTTTTCTTTTTTTGTTTTACGTAGGCTTTTTTGGAGGGGTCTTACACATATATTTTTTTCTTTCTTTATGTTTCATGTTTTTAATATTCTTAATGAAAATTTAACTTTCTTATATGGAATTAAAGAAAATTATATGTTTTCAATTGATTTTGGAATGTAACTGCGTGTTTTTGTATTGGCTCAAGTCTCATATAACATGGTTCATACAACACGGCGTTTTTTAGGAACATATCTACTGTGTTATCAAGGGTTACCTGTATTTTTTCGTTATTGTTTTTGTTAGGAACTATTTTTACTGTTGTCTTTTAATTAAAGATATTTAATCCATTTATACGTTATGTTTGTAAAAAAAGGTGAAAATATATTTCTGACTTCTGTCTGTTTTACGCTTGAAAGAAAAAAAGAAACGACATAAACCCAGTATTAAATTACATGAAGATTAAATAATATAACAGAAATTATACAGACTATAGCTTATAGAAATATTTTTTCCCTCTTAAATAAAAATTTATGTATGTTTTTTTAAAGTAATTTTCAATAATTCGTTTATATTTATTGCTTTTTTATCAATTTCTTTTAAATTACATTAATATGAAATTCAAAATATCTATTTGTGATTTTTTTATGTTGTTTTTTGAAGGTATTACAAAATAAATAAAATATTTTTGTATGTATTTTTGAAAGATATATTGTTTTTCCTTTAAAACGAAATATTGCACATTCAAGAGGAATTTGAGATACTGTACTTCAAGAGTTGCAGAAATCCCTTGTAAGAAAAGCAATAAAATATAGAATGTATAGAGAATAGCAAATAGAATAGATTACTATAAACTTTTCTACTTGAAATGAGTTTTAAAAAAATATCAAGATATTCTTGAATATAAAAATCATTTACGAGGATCTACTAGGAAGAAGAACTTATATATAAAGAAATAAGCTTTTTATTTATAAATAATGGAAAATAGGGAAAAGATGTAGAAATCATGTCGTATTTTAAAACATTTTTCCATTGACTAAAATTGTTTTCTGGATTTAACTCAAAACTGAAAAAATATACAACTTAATTGTTTTATTTATTATTTTAAAGAGAGAAATACAATTAAATATCACGTAGGATAAAATATCAGATTTAATACTTTAAAAAATATAATGATAGCTTCATTTATAGAATCTCATCAGCATGGCAGTCCTGAAAGATGCGGAGTGCTCCGCATCTTTCAGGACTGCCATGCGGATCTTTCAGGGAATCTGGGAGATCGTCGATACTCATCCTTTATCAGTTTGGTAGTTGTCATTATGGGAGTAGCCAGTCCGAATTAAATGAGGAGGGGACCAAATAGAAATTCCTATTTGCTTCACTCTTCATTTAATTCGCTTGATTGAGCGATTTAAAACTTCCAGTCAAAAACATTCCTTTTCTTTTATGCAAAGATTTTCATTTCTTTGGAATCACAATTTTTTAATAGATCAATTACCTGTAATTTTTACTAACTGATCTTATTAAATTTCTAATTCTAATTTAATTTCTGTTGTAATCACGAGGTTAATATTAATAAATTATTATAATTACAATCAACAAGAGTTAGTAGCCTTCCTGTTTTAAATCCATTTACTTTAATTATGTTTTATTCAGCAAAAATTAGTTAATTTTTCTGAACCGTTTGGATTTCTTGCGCATTATAAGCTTCAATAGAATATTAACTTGATTCAAACGTAGTATAATTAACAAACCATAAGTTTATAATAATAGGAAAAATTATATTAAGCCTATTTAATAGATTAATAATAAAAATTGAGATATGTTTCTTATAGTACAAATAATCTGCAATAAATTGAATAATTTGTAATTCAGTTTATTTATAATGCAAACTATAAAATTATTTATACATGTATTTAAAGAATTTAAAGCTTTTCTTCTTAAGAATTTCTTGGAGGCTCTTTAATAAGCTTTGCTATTTCGAGACAGGAAAATCCTTGATATTTCATCTTTGTTTATAGAACCTTTTCCTGTCTTATAAGAATCAACAGCCTGCGTTTGACAGTTATAACCTACTTTGCTTTTAAAATTTAGAAAACAGAAAGGAGAGCTTATCCTTCCATTTAATCTACTCCGTAATGAAAAAGTAAATTATTTTAATCGTTTTTAAAGGTTAAAATTCTTATAGCTATAATTCAAAACACAATAACGTTATTAGATTTATGATAATTCATTTTTATTATTTTACATCCAGTCTGGATTGGATGTGATAGCTTTCCACAAATAACAGATTTTATTGTTTGATATTTATTATGTGTTTTATAGACATGTCTTTGGGAACAATAAAGAAACGATAATGTTACGAGCACTATAATATCATTAATGTATGTTTATATGAAACAGTACATTCCTCTTTAAAGAATAACAATAACAGCTATTCTTTCACGATAAAAATTTTCATTATAAGAGTTTTTTTTTGAGAAATATTTGAATATTAAGGATTAATTATCAATATAATTCTGCAGACATTTTTCAAATATCATTTTTATAGAACAAGGTAGAAGTTTATATTATTATAAAATAGCTATATATATATGTATATCTTAAAATTATAATCTTTAGATTATTTATTGTCATAAATCATTAAAAATTTATTAAATTTTATGTAGACTTAACAAACACATAAATGTCTTTGTTAAGTCTACATTTATGTGAAATAAAGTCCCCTAAAACATTTTTATTTCTATCTTTACATAAAAGATTAGTTATCGTCTTTCTTTAAAAAAATTATAATTGAAGTTTATAATATAATTTTCTTCTTTATGAAAAACAAAACAGGATACTACCTAGTCAAAGAAAGGATAAAAAAAAATATTTTAAAATATTTATAAATTTGTCTTGAAACTTTTAAGTTGAACACTTATTATTATTATTTTTGTGTTTATTTAATTTTATTCATTTTTTCCCTTAAAACATAACTATGCAGCGAAGAAGAAGAGAGGGGGGAAATATCAGAATTCAGATACAAAACAAACATATAAAATGTTAAAATATTTGCTTTTATATTTTTATAAAAAAATTAAAGTACTTTAAACTCAAAAATGTCGGGAGTATTTACACTGATACTCGTTGTATTATATTCCATGTTAATGTTAGTTTTAGTGATGTATATAAAATGTAAATATAAAGAAATTAATAAAGTAATAATTATCCAAAGGATGTTTAAAAGAGGAGGCAATGAACTAATTGTGTTATTTTCTTTTTCGAAAATTTTTACTGGTAGGAAAACTTTGCATATCTTAATAATATGTGTTTTTAGTCATACAAAAGCTGTTTATAAAATAAACCTAACTTTAAATTGAAGTATCTATTCTAATTCCTCTCTTTCCAACTTAATACCTGTTCTGCTTTAGTTGAATAGCCCTTTGCAATCACTAATCTCTCATTAAATTCTCTTCTTATTGTTCTTGATGGTAGGACGATCTAACAAGGAGGGATTTAATAGACTTACTTGCACATTGCGTCTACAGAAAACTCAGTAGTCATTCTTTTATTGCTTTTCTTATCGATGACAAGAAGTGTAAAGAAACTCTCTCTCTCTCCTTTCACTCCTCCTGTTCTTTGTCCACGGAAAAGTGATCAATGGCATACACTGAAACAGCTTCAGCTTGACAACACTTCTTGTTTAAAGAATCTTGAAGAATTGTATTCTGAATATTTCACTTCACTTAGATGGCTACCAGTCATAAGGAGCTATCACTTGATATGCTCCAACAAGTTTGAAAAGATTAGTTTAAAACGTTTAATTTTTACGAATAGTTGTGTGATTTTTCGTGTTTTTGTTTTTTTAAATTGTTATTCTAATTGTTCCAAGGAAAAATAAATGAGAATTTCACTGTGGAGCAACCATAAAATAGAAAAATACATTTTATTTTTCTTCTGATTTAAATCGGATTTTTTAGACTTCAAAAGTTCAGGATTATCGTGCCGAAAGTACGAGTACATCAAAGTTTTTCTCTCATACGTTCTCCTATAATTTAATTCGTCATATAAGTATTATAATCTGAAAAAAATCAAAGTTTCATTAAATTAAGAAAGAAATCTTTGCCTGATAACCAGAAATTAGACGGAAAGAAAAAAAATTAAAATGACACTTTTTAAATTATCAACACTTAAATTTAAAGTCAGAAATCATTTAAAATAATGATTAAAGAGTTTATATATATTATAAATTTCAATTCGATTTATTCGGATATGTAATAATTTATCTGGAAATTCATCTACATTTAGATCAATTCACAAGATGAAAAAGATAGATAAAAATGTTTCAGTTTAAATGAAGAAAAATGTGCTATTGCAAGCAATATTTACTTTTGAAAGACACATAAACTTAAAATTGAAATATTTCTTACTGTAATTTGCAGCTAAAGCAGCTTTTTTAAAAGAAAAAGTTAAGTAATTTGTTTTATATTAAAACTGAATATAACTTACTTAATTTCTTAAAAAATTTAAATTGAAGAATCTAAAATATCTAAAATTTTTTTTCTGATATTTTCTCGTTTTATTTAATGAAGAAAAAGTGCTGCTTTTCGATATTAAACTTCTTTCTAAATCCCTTTTTATTATGATAATGGTGATAGATACTCTCAAAAACCCAACATTATAACTTTAGAAGTACGGCATTTAGAAGCAATTGTGTCAAGTTTTAGTGCTCTTTTGACAGCAACGAAAGTAATGCAGGCAATTGTTTGTTTTTCAATCCAAAAGCATAAATTCAAACGTTAAATATCATTGAATTACTAGATACGAAAGTTTTAATATAATTTTTCCCTTTAAAATTATATTATATTAATATATATATATCATATATAGAATTTAATTTAATTATAATTATGCTATCCCGGAAATAATTTTTTGCTGAATTAGCAGAAATTAAACTAACAATTTTACATTAATTTAATAAGAAGATTTCATTAAATAAAATTATTATGACTTTTCCAGTTCATTATTTTTGCTAGCATTTATTTACAAACAGAAAAAAAATTTTTTTGTTGAAATTTAATGATTTAGAATTAGATATGATGGATCAAAGTAGATATAAAAGCATTTAAGTTTATGCGTCATGCAGTTAACTCATTTTATTAAGAAAATACACTTTTGTTCATAATTTGAACGATTTTATACAAAAAAAATTACAAATATAGTAATTAATGCACAAAGTAATACTATTTATGAAACGAAATATAGTTAAAATTAACCAGTTCCAGTCAATATATAATCAAGTAAACTATCAAGCGCATGAAGGACTGCAACCACAGCGAAGGTAGAGTAATTTTACGCACTGTTGCATTAATTTGAAAGAGTAATCACAGTAAAAAGCCTTAAGAAAGTATGATGAGAGATTATCTTGATAGGTGATTCATTGTGATGAAAATTAGTTTCCATATTCGACACTTCATGAGCAGCAAAGTAGTTAACTATATAAGAGCATACTGTTAGGTTTTAAAAGCTTTCAGATATATTTTTTTCTTTTTTAAATAATATATATATATGTGTTTTTAAATAATATATATATATTTATTAAAAAATGAATTCCCTTTTGAATGTTTTGTTTTCGATATAATAAAGTAAAAAAATATCGCATTCGAAATTTAATAAAATTCTGTTTAAAGTAAGCATATTTCAAGATTCTATATAAAAGTGAAGACTTATTTTTGTTTTCTCTAGAAAATCGAAAAGAAGAAATTTTTTAAAAAATTATAATTATGTTTATCGTGAATAAAAATGCTATTTTATAATAGAGACATTTTTATTAAAATCGAAAAAATTAATTTTATAACGTATTCTATGAATAAATAATATAAAGACATCATTGCTGAAGAAAAAATTTCTTACAAAAGTTTAGAAATTACATTAATTCTTCAATCTACTGTATTGATTTCAAGTTACAAAATATAGTGATTTTAACGCTTTACTAAAAGAAATGAAGAGTATTATTTTGATTTCGTATATAATAAATCTAAAAATGCTGATGTAGGTATAAAGCATTGAAACTTAATGTTAAAAATTATAAAATTTTCGAAATTTACCTCTTTTTATTTAGAAGAAAATATTCGCAAGGGATCAGAATTGAAGAATGACAGTTGCATTACTTTAACTGCCTTCTAAAATAATACTTAAGATGGTCGAGCTTTAGTAAGCATTTCCAAAGAGTTCATTATTCTTTCGGAATATCCGTTTGCTTTCATCAATTTTATACTCAATGGGAAACAAATGAGCTTCCGAAAATTCTTAATATCCATAGAAATGTATATTCCAGCTATGTAAGCGATTTCTTAAAAGAAGAAAATGCTACGCAAGCTGTTACTGTCACTGGTTTGAAGACATTTTAGAAGACATCATGATATTCTCGAAAATATTAAACAGACTTATACGATTAATCTAAACTGAACTTTTTCGTGATCACATCATATAACGCAACACTTAATGTTGTCGAATAAATTTTATATTATTCTTTTGATGATTTTCTTGCAGGATTCTTGATAAAATGGTTTTTCTCGCGTTGTGAAAGATTCAGTGAATTGCAACTACGTCGTCTTGTACCATAGTGTACTGTACCTGAAAAGTAATTGAAGATGACAGTTTTTGAACAGTTTATATCCTTAAAAGTAGCTCTAGAGATTTACTCTACCCTCTCAAAACACCGATCCTTCATCTTTCAAATTCCTTCAATATTATACTTTTCTTTTATATATATATATATATAAGTATAAATATATATCGAAAATTTAAACATGAACATTCATTAAATATATATAATAAATAAAACAAACAAAAACGTGTAGTTGCTGATAGATTTAAAAAATGATATTCTTGTAAGTGTAATCTTTTTTTTTTTTATTTTAGTAGAATCTGTGAAAAATATATAAGCTTATGCCATTTTGATTAATTTATAAATGAAAAATTTATTTTTGATGTTTATATTTCTTAAGAATTAAAAGCATCAAGTTTCGCTCTTAAGAAATATGAAATGCACTTGAGATTAAGTTTCACTCAAACTCTTTGAAAGTGAAGAAATGCAGCAAAACTTTTAATATTTTTCAACGCAGTTTTTATGAATGATAAATAAAAATTTTGATTAAACTCAATCATTCAATATAAAATTTGCAATTTTTGATGTTTATACTGTTTTTGCAAGTAAAACAGTATAAACATAGCATAGCATAGGATACTTATAATTCTTCGCGAAAAAATTCATAACTAATTTTGTTTTTGGATAATACATTTTGTGAATCTGTCTTTTGATGAATTCAAAGTTCTAAGTGGTGATGAATATTTTTTGAGTTTATACCAGCGAAACACAATTTTTAATGAAGTTATACATTTTAAAAATGAATAATTACCGCATATTAATAAATTTGTAGTCACTCCTGTTTGTAAGAATCAAAAATATCCGACTGAGCGTACAACCTAAAAAGAACTTTGAAAAGTATTTCGTTTTTAAGATAATTAATTAGGAAAAGACCGAATAAAAAGAATTCAATTAAAATGAGGAAAAACTTAGTTTTGTTCGAAAAGCTAATCTAATGACGACACGATATGATCAAATCAGATTTATCACGATTGACAGTTGTAGAGAAAAAGTGCAAACTTAAAAATTTGGCGATAAGCCAAAATGGCTATACTATCGAACTGTTACAGACAAGAAAAATGCTGGAAGAAGAGGGAATTTTATTCGTCACGATAGGTAAAGTTAATCATTTTGATAGAAATATATTTTCTTGTTTATTTAAATCCACCTGCAACATGTTAAGATTCTGTTTATCTACATTACAGTGAAGAAATTATCTAGAAAATTGTTTTAAAAAATGCTAGATTAAAATATAAAGAAATTTTATTCATCACGTTAACATAATTATCCTGCATTAAACACGTTAAATTTTTCTTTATTTAGAAAGATAACTGATGTTTAAACATACTTAATTGTTCGTGTAGCAATATATTGCAATGTAGTCGAAAAAATTTGCGAGAAAAAATATTTTTTCTTCTATATGCTGTTTTTAATTGTTGCGTTTTAATAACGTTAACGTATCTTGTCTAAATATGTAAATGTTATTGTTGCTCTGCACTTAATATACATTTGTTGATGTTTTAGTCTCAGGAATTTAGTAATGGAGTGAAAGAAAGAAGATTAAGGAATGCAGTATACAGCAGAAATCACCTGAAACTATTAATTTGTTTTAATAACCCTTAATAGAAAGTTAACTGCGCTGTTGAAGAACAATTATTAAATGTATTCAGTTTAAACGCATCCCGAATTAAATAGTAATTAAAAACCAATTTATTTTGTTTAAATTTAATGTAATTATTAATCGGTACGAAAAGTAAAAAACATAAATTAACAATTAACTAATCGAAAACTTTATTAATTATGTTTAATGATCTAGATAACAAAGCCAAGCTTATGGGAGGATCAGAAGAATTCATTAATTAGAGTAATTGTTGGAATTTATGTGGATCGTAAGAAAAGTTTTTGCAATGGCATTTATTTACTTGTTAGGATAACAAATACAGTAATTAACTTAGTGTTTATTATATCTTTTTCGTTGCTAATTATATTTGACCGATAGATTTTTTATTGAATTACAATAAGAAGTTCTGTAGAAGTTGATTGCATTCGTTTTTTTTTACAATAATACATTAATGAGTTCATTTCTCTTATAGGCGATTATTTTTATGTTATGTAATCTCTGATTCTTTTTGATATTTTTAACATAATTTAATCAACTAAAAGTACAAATTTAACCTTTTTTTTTCTATAAAAATATTAACTGTATTTTAAAGATAGAAGCTATAAGCATGCTATTGTAGTTCTAGAAACCAATGGTTTTTTCTTTTTGTGCAAGGATAATTTCCTTTAAAGGAAACTGTATATGTAAGCAAGTTTGTCAATAGCACATTTTAAAACTTTGTTTGCAATTTCAGAAGAATATTCCATTAGCATAATTTATTTTCTGTTGATAATACTGTTTCCTTTAACAATGTTATATATTTCACTATTTTCAGTATGAAGTTTAATTTATACTTTTCTCAGAAAACTCATAGAAAGAATAATTTATTATTTTCAACGAGAAATTGCATGAAATGATACCAGAAATACTAATTAACTATTTTTTTCTTCCGTCAAAGAAACATAGTTTATAAAAATCTTTAAAATGACAATTTTACAGAAAGACTTCCTTTGATATCGATGAATTGTGAAGTTTTATGTCATGTTATGCGTGTTGTCATTTTTAGGTTTTTTTACTGTATAAAAAAACGAAAGATCTGTTCTACTTGAGATACGTCAACTTTCTCTGCCAATTCCATTTTAAAGCTGAAAAAGTAATATTGGTTTGTCAATATTTGTGAGATCGAAACTTGTTTATATTGCATTGCTCCAGCATCCTTTTCTTGTATTTTTTTTATATTTTATTTTATTTTCTATTTTTCGCCTAATTGTTATCACTTATAACACATGATAGAAATAAAAGAACTATTTTTTTCATTCATTCCAATTTTTGAATAGACAAACTATTAGTAATTTCATAATAATTATGTACATTATATAGGGCTATATCTTACTGGGAAAATTTCGTGTATAGGTTATACGAAATTAAAAAAAATGTAATTTTTGTCCGAAATGAATGCTGAATTTACAAAAAAAACATAAACAATTTTTATATTATTGTCCACCTTTGTTATTTTGTAAGTTTACTTTTATAACCCGAAGGTTTCAAAGTATGATAGAAGAGGGGTTTTAAAATAAATCTCTAGTAGACATATGATACTATCTGTAAAGTATATCGTGGTCAAATTATCCTGGGACACTATAACTTAAAAGTTAGAAGAGAAGGAATGCAATAGAATTCTAAAATGAGACTTATCTTGACCAGGCAATACATTAAATCTATAGAATGAATCTGTGGTCCCCGATGGACGAGAACCACTATCTATACAAGAACAAAAGAACAAACTTTGAGGAAAAAAATTGAAACAAACACTTACTAGTTCTACAAGCTCTAAATTTCATAATTGGTAATAAATAATTGGTATTTCTCCTCAAATTAAATGTAATTTCTGACTCTAGAATTGGTATCTACTGTTAACAAATCTAATTATACGTTTAAACGTCAGATTGTGAATTCATTAACTAGCCGCACTAGAGTATTTTACTAATTAAGGTCCAACAACGTTAATTAAACATTTCCTGTCTTCCACTCAGTTTCTAGATGTGCTTTAATCGAATGTAGAAAGCATCATTCTGTGATCTACCTTCCATTCAATTCTAAGGCTAAAAACTATTCACTAAAGCTAACTAACAAGCATTTTTATAGAAGGATAAATATTATGATGCAGCGTTCGTAGAAAATGATGATGATTGCTTTAGTAAAAACATAACGTCGTATGAACTGCTGCAATATTAAAAAAAAAAAAAACAAATTTCATAGCGCTTATTTATCAATCAAATAGCCACATTCTATCTCACAGAGAATGAATAATTTTGCACAAGATATTTTTTAGTGCATTAAAATTCTTCCCTTTTTCATCCCTTAAGATACTGTAAACGAATTTTTGCACGATAGTTGGATTTCGAGGAAAAGGATTTTTGCATACGTTTGATTTCTTCTAGGACAATCCCTTCTAACAAATCAAAAATCTCTAAGCAATTTTTCAATACTGACGTCTACGAATTGGGTTGTGTGGCAGAAATACCGAACAACATCGTATATTTTCTGTGTAGTAAATTGATAAAAAGGAGAAAATAAACCCATTTATATTCGAAGACTTGCAACATATTTTAAGTTGTAACATAGTTATGTATACTACATTTTAAATATGCAAATGGCTCTGTTGCTAAAAGCAAACATTGTCTTTAATATATCGATTGGTGCAAAATTGATGCTATATGATATTATTTTAATCAATAAATAAATATTTAAAATTTCTACATTTAAAATATTTAAGTAAACTTCTAACAAAATCGAAATGCGAATGATAATTGTACTTTAATCGAATTTTTAATTATTAATTCGCTGATTATAATATTCATTATCATTATTATTAATATATAATGATAGATTGGCTGAGGAACAGTCGAAAATTAGAAGTTAATTAAGCTTAACAATAATCTATAATGAAATCATAATACCGTATATGACGAAACAATACAATCAGAAATGATTGCTTATGACGTAACAATGACTTACGAAATAAAAATATTCTTATAAGATTTATTTTTGTTTTAGTTTATTTATTTGTTGAATTATAATTTGTTAATTACTTTAGTATGTATCTGTAGTGCATTAATTAGTAATTTTAATTTTATAATGTTAATATAGTTTTATTTTTCTAATATAAATTCCGAATTTAAATTTATTATATTGTATTTAGAGAAATACTTATTTTTTTCACAAACTACAAAAATTTCTATTGATCCTGTTGTATCTTACATAAAGTTCTGAATTTTAATTAGATATCAAAGGAGAACGTGAATATTTATAGAAATGTCATGTCGGATATTAATTCAAGAAGATTCAGCATCACCTTTCAGATGCAGATAATGTATTTTCAGTTAAGGATATTACTGCTTATTTCAACTTCTTTTATGATTTATTTCTCGATAGTTTTTTGTTTCTCTTTTGTTGTTCCTGCTTGTTTCAGTTAGTGCTTTTTGTCACGACTCGTAATCAAGGTAAACGTTTTTTTTTTTTTTTTTTCTGTTATGAAAAATTCCCAGTTTTTCTATCTTACCGTGTTTCTAGTAAATTTTCCTTGGCTTACTTTCAAAAAGATGTTAGCAACACGCTCGTTTCTATCTTATCGCAGGAGCAATTCATTTTTAAATTGCACTGCTATATTCTTAAAAAAAAAGAAGCTGCTGTCCGAAACATGTCGTAGCAATTAATATAAGTATTATGGCACTCGAGCATTATAAAAAGCGTAATTTAACCACCATTCCATGATACTCACCTCGAGCCACACACACATATCTGGAGTGCATTGATTTCTGCTGCTACTGCAGTCTTAAAGCATCTCGTTATCGCATCAGCACCGATCTTTCTACAGTTTATACCGCATTTCTACCGTCTTGGTTTTAAAAAAAAAGGATTGTTCTCTTGCTTTCTAAATATTATCCTTTGCTTTATGCTTTTTTGTTGTCGAGCACAGCAAAATAAATGTTTGATAGCGAAAAATATGTTCTTTAAAATATAAAAATAACAAAAATAACAGAATGCTTGCGATAGTAGTTGTTTGATAGCAATAAATTTTATCTCTTTTCTAAAGAAAAGAGGATTTTTCTGAAATGGTCGAGGTGATAAAATATCAGGTTTGGTAGCATTTGAGCGTAAAATCCTATTCGAATACATTGTTATCGGATATGGCTTTGTTATGGCTGATTTTTCTTATGCTTCCTGCTTACTCTAGTCTAAAGTAATTTTATAGCTAAACATGTCTTTATTGTCCAGATTTTTAAAGTGTTACCGTGATTATCATTCTTGTAACGATAAGCGAATGGCGATGAGAGCCATGCAGCTTTTACAACTCAAATTATTCGGAATTGTGTTTGCCATTATAACCATAAAAAATTCATAACTAAATTTAATATTTTTTCATTTCATCTAACTTCTTCTGTTCAAGTAATATTGTTAAATATTTTTCACGTCTGGTCCTATTACTTTTATTACAAAAATTATTTTATACAGTTCTATTAACATCGTAATATTTTAGCTTATATACAAATTTGCAGTCATTACATTAATTTAAATAGTAAAATTTTATTATTAAAATAACAAATTTACACTTTATATAGTAATATATTTCATGAATTAATTTCTGAATTAATTTAAAAGGAAACAAATGCTTTACAGCATCTTTCAATCAAAAGTATTGCTTTGTGGGTAGGATGAAAGTTAAAATAATAAAATAACGTATTATTTCCACATGATATTGTTAGTACATTTCGGTATCATTTTGTTATTATAATAGCATGATTTTTGCGAAATTTATTTCAGTAATCATATTAAGTTTATATATAAGTTAAAGAAAGCAAAATATTTAACCAAAATTAGAACGAATGTTAAGTTTCGACTGTAAACATGCAGAAAATGTAAATTACGTTATTAAATACGCTTCTATGTTATTGCACGTCAGCTGGGAATTCAGAAGTGTGTATCAATATTGCTGTTAATAGAGATTGCACATCTGTTTGGAAATTGGGTGAATTTTCGCCAGTACATATTATGATAATGGCTTCTACTTTTGAATTTTTATCATAATTTATGTTTCATTTATATACGCATACTCTAGTTGATTTAGAAACATAACAAACCTTTTTTTTACAAGTAGCATTTTCTATAGAAGAGTAAAGATTATATAATTTATAATCTTTCTTTTGAAGATAAATATTTTAAAACAGATAAATTGAAGACTAGTTGTTTCGATGGAAGTTGGAAAACTTTCTTTTAACCTGTAGAAGAATGGAATTAACAATAATAATAATAATAATGCATATGGTTGGAATTTCTGGCTGGCAGAATCTCACAGGAAGATGACAAAGTGAGAAAAGACTTTTAAAGATGAGGCCAAGTCTGCTACCGGTTAACTCGACAACTGGCTAGTTGCCAACTTCGATAAGAAATTTCTCTGCTATCCAACAGGCACACGGTGGACAGTTTATAGTGTATATTGATCGAATACCGATTTGCCACTTCCATATATTCCTCACTTTCTTTACACTTAATTAAATTGCATCTTTTCAAAATTTCTTCTCGATTTTTACTATCGACACTTTCTAATTAGGAAGCGGACTGTTGTATATTCTTTTGTTTTTTTTTTTTTTAAATGATCGGCTAAAAATTTTGTACGAGGTATTATTGTGCATTAAATCAGCATTTAGTTATATGCATAGAATGAATGTCATTGAATGGAAAAATCATTAAATTTTCATTATGCATATTGCAAAGAAATAGTTTTTGTTACAAATTTTCTAGGAACTTATTTGCAAGTAAAGTTTCTCTATTATGATCAAAATTGTAATATTTTATAATAAATATTCATTCTGTTAAAGCAGTCGACACTCGAATATATATTTAAGTCATCTAAACATAGTTATTTCAATGGAAAGAACTTAAATATATTATTTATAACGTAACTTAAGCCAAAAATACTTTTGTTTTGCTTTTTAATACAATCTTACATATAGAAAAATACTTAAAATTTTTACCTAGCTTTGATATAGTAAAGAATTCAACTTAGTACTGTCATATACTGAAAACTATTTAAATTAATATTTACTTCTAAATAATATAAATTTAGAGAAAATATAAATAATAATTTTATACTCAGTCTCTATAACATGTGCGAATCGATCCGTAGCTATCACTTCACTTAATTACACCAATAATAATGGAAATAAAGTAATAAAATGCGCAAATTACTCGTGTATTGATTAAAAAAATAAATGCCGTTAAAAACCTCTCCTAATTATCGAATTTTGAATTTATGTTTCCTTTCTGTTACAAGTTAGATATTTCTAATTTATCAGTGAAGATCCGATGCTAATGCTTCTATATATGTGTATATATTTATAATTATTTGGCTATTATATACTTAAGTAAAAGAATTAACTAATTAATGCTAGAATAAAAAAAACATATAAAAATTTAATAAATTTTTATTTTTATTTTTTGAATGGTCCATATAAAAATTGAAATGGCTGAATCTAATGTTTTGAAACCTTTATTAGCACAGTACAGTGTAACATCATCAAAAATTTAAGAAAAAAAAATCCTCTAAAAAGAATATTCTGAGATTTCTCTTTGCTGCTATTGTAGCAAAAAAAGAATTGTTTTTCTGTTTCTGTAATACAAATGTTATTAAATTATGATATTTTCGTATTGCATTATTAATATACTGCTATACAAATACTGTTATATTAGCTGCCAAACTGTTATAACGGTAATAACAACTGGATTGCAATTTGAAAATGGATATTATACATAACATATTCTGTATTATGGATATAATGTTTATTTTATTGCTAAAATAGCACAATTCTCAGAAAGTACTCTTAACATGTATGCTAGATTATTAATACTATCTATGAGTATCGTTTTAGATTATATCCAATTCTGTTATATTATAAAATAATTGCATATTATTTTTTGTTATTTTTTTTTCTGAAAACAGGTTAAAATTTTTTTAAAACTTTACAAGTGCAACTTGTTAAACATAGACTATTATCAAAAATTTAATTACTTAATTAATGTTTAAGTAAAATGTTTAAAATTTATATTCTTGAATGAATATTTAGCTAAAATATTTAAAAGTTAGAAAGTAAACTTTTACATCGTTTAAATAATTAATTCGACTGATATTATAAGTTCAAGATATAATATGTAATTTTCATATACAGTACAGGATATATTTTCTCCACTTCGTACGCTATATATATCAGGGGTGATCAAACTTCAAATCACTATGAGTCATATAGAAGAATCTCAAATCAGTGGCGTTCCTAGCATTGGTGTCACCCCGTGCAGTAATTCATGGTGTCACCCCTTCTCCCTCAAATTATATAAAATGTTTGGTCGTTAGAAAGCATGTGTTTAAGAGTACACAGGGGGATATCATTTATTGTTAGAACGTAAACATTAAAAGCCATACATACATATACTTGGTACCTTAGTGCTTGGTCATAAGCGTGTTAAAAAGGACTTACAATTGTAAAACTGGCAAAAATGTAATTTTTAAACATATGTTTGAAAACATTGAGTGTCACCCTCCGATGATGTTACCTTGTGCGGACCGCACTCCCTGTATCACCTAGTGACCCACTGTCTCAAATACTTGAGAGCAGCAATCAGTTTCTTTCTGGGTCAATGTAGCTACATCAGTTTTTTCGGGTAATCTAAATATGATTTCAAAAATTGTTTATTGTATAAGCCTATTTCACATGCATTCATTTCGTATAGATATTAATTTGCATACTACTTATTATATACTAATTTTTACAATAAATTAACAAATTACAAATATATTATTTTTTAAAATTAAAATAGGTATTTTCTCCATATTAACTATAGTATGGAGCCATATTGAAGATACCAAAGAGCCACATTTGGTTCGCCAGCCTCAATTTGGCCAACGTGGATATATACAGAGAATTCTTAGAAAATAATAATTTATATCTTTATATGATATATTTAAAAATGTTTAAAAGATTATTATTTTTCAAACTGATATACAGAATGGACATCACAAACAAATTAATATAATTACGCTTTAAAATTATAATATTGTTATATTATATTACATTAACATCAAAGTAACTAATTATAATTAAAAATAAAATTCATTAAATAGACTTATAATTTTATATAATGTATAATAATATACAGTTTATTAATACATAAGAGATCATTATTCTATGTTGGTATATATGACAATAAATGTACAGTACAGTATGTTACTTCTACAGTAAAAAAATATCCACTGTTTGTTATTATAAAAGTATATAGTTATATACTTTAACAGTAACAACTACCACATTAATATATTATAACAATAAAAAGTATTAATCAGTATGTTAATTTGTTAATTAATAATTATTTTAGTTATTTAGAAATAAAGATATAAATCTTTTTTATGCTGAATTCTCTGCAACCATGAGGTCTACGGAGATAATTTAGGCACTAAATTGAAGTCCAGATCACTCTCTTTTTAAATTTCCTAATTTCTTTCCTTAGGTTTACGGTATGCAGAAACGGCAAAAATCGAAAAAGATGGCTGCCATTTAATATAAAAATCAAATTAATTTTGTATTTTTTCACAACGTAGAAAACACATATAACCTGCTATATGAATTATATGATGGCAAGGTATTCATAAACAATTTTTATTAACATTTAAAGACATTTCATTCTATAGTTTATAGCAGAGGTCAAAGAATAAAAGATTAAAAAAAATTAATTTTTCCTGTTGCTACGATTTTTTAATGCAAAATATTTTTAACTTAAATTCTAAACAATATTTTCAAACGTTATAAAATATTGTTGCCCGAATTCATTTCTCTTTCTATTCCTTATGTAAATTCCCTATTACCATCAGAAACAGAATAAGAAATAAATTCACACGATAAGGCTTTATAATGTTTGAAAATATTATTTGAAATTTAACTCTAAAGATATTTTTGACTAAGAAATCATAGCAGCGAAATGAATAATATTACAAATTATATTTTACAGAAAGAAAAATATTTTAATCAGATAAATAAATTACGTATATACAGCAAATATCCTCAACTCGTATTTGATCCATCGAATCGAATGTACTCCTACTTAATTTGTTTACTCGATATAGCTGCTTTTGAAAGTATCATTATTACCGTTGTTGACATATTTATTATATATATTTTTAAGAGTGCGAATTTTATTCATGCAATTCCTCCTGGAACGAATAAAGAAAACTGAAATAATCAAAGTTGATAAGATTCTTCCCTTACAAGTAAATTTAGT
Source organism: Androctonus mauritanicus (assembly GCA_011317285.2). NCBI lineage: Eukaryota > Metazoa > Arthropoda > Arachnida > Scorpiones > Buthidae > Androctonus > Androctonus mauritanicus. The sequence continues at coordinate 38,183 of WUQG02164326.1, forward strand.
GAGTGGCTCTCGTCAGAATGGAATAATTAATAGTACTAAATTTCGTGAAAAGTTTTGATTAGCTAATGAATGTCGGATATTAAACATTTTTGAAAAATTTTAAATGCCATCGATTTGTTATCTCTTACAGAATCGATAGACACGTAATTCGTATAATTTACTATTTTTTTATGAACTATTTATTTCTTGCATTGTTTCTTGCATTGCAAAGAAACTTTAATTTTTTTTTTAAAGATTTTATTTATACAGTCTTTTAAACAATGTAGTGTTTACATAAATTATTATAATATAAAAATTTTATTTAGATATTTTCAGTTTTTCTTTTTCGATTAATTACATTCGGTATTTCAAACTTTGGCAGATTTTTGAAAAATTTTACTTTCATTATATATTTTTGATTATTTTTTATGACTATAAATAAGAAATATAGAAAATTTTGGAGATTTTTTTCATATTTTTTTATCTTGACATGTAGTTTGACAAATAAGCTAGCAGAAAATATATTTACAATGTTCACATATATATATATACACTATTTAAATCAAAGTAGAAAATATAAATGATTATTAAGTCCCGAAAAACAATAACAAAAATAAAGAAATAAATTAGAATTTCGAAGAAACGTTTGAGAAGTTGTGTTTGAATAAATAAATAAATAAATAAATTATATATTTATATTGATAAGAACGTTAGATTGTTATTTATTAAAATAAAAATTCAAATTCCAAAAAAATAGATTTTTCGACAATATATTCCTTCATATTTGTTTAACTTATCGAAAGAAAATTAATGATCTTAAAATATATAACTTATTAAATTTTGATATAAAAAATAAATAAATAATTTTTGAGATTTATAAATTAAAATAATTTCATGCCCAATTTTGGGTTTTCTCTTTATTAGTTCATAAGATTGAGATTAAAATATTTAACTTAATTTTTAGAATTATAGAATTTGTCGTAAATGGTGAAATTTTTTCGCATATTAATTTTAATTGCAATTATATTATTTATTTATTTTTATGTATATTCTATTTGGAATTAATATATTAAAATAGTTCGGTTCTATATTTAATTAAATAAGTTTAAGAACATTATTCATGTTTCGTTCTTACGAATGTTAATTAGAGGAAAAAATTATAAATATTGGTTTAAATTTAAGAAAATCGTGGTTTCTGATGAGAGTTTTCAATAATTAATGAGATATTTTAATTTTTATTCGTGACCATTCCTAGATTTGTAGATTTTTTTTAGTCCAATCTTATAAATACACCTGTTAATACAGTCAGTTCTTCAAAGCAAGTTAGTGTTGGAAATAGTTATCTAATAAGGTGCAGCAGTTAATAGATCTTGTTGGAAATTAAACAGCTCATGAATGTCCATTAATGTGACAGAGGAATCTCTTCCTAACTTATTGCATGGCACACTATTTGACCAACATTCTAGGTATCTCTAATCGAAATTCCATCATTTTACTGGCTGAATTAACAAGATTCTTTAGTTTAATATTTGTCCGAAATACATCACATGATTCTAAACATCCACTTCATTAAAAAAGTTTTAACTATGGATAGAAATATATATATATATATATATTATAGACTACAGAGTTGAAGTATAAATCTGTAAAATTCCGAAATATTTCCTGAATTAACAAAAAAAATAAACTTAAAACATAATGTCGAACATAAATTCGGAAAATAAAAAAATTGTGTTAAAATGTTTGATTAAAAAGAGCAATTAATCTTCACATTGTTTTGCAGCAGTATATTGTAAAACTTGAGATTTTATATCGCATTCAAAATGCATTTGTATCATTTGCAAAGAAAATGTTTTGTCCACCAGCTTTGTATATATTTTAATAACAGTAATACATTTGTATAAATTGATTCTCGAGAATTATTTTTCCAGGAAGTTATCATATGTATTGATGCATATATGCAATCAAAACACGCACTAACAAATAACAAAGATGAGGAAAAATTTTTCATTATTTCAAACATGGCATTAGGTTATCTATTCTCTATGAAAGATTTTTCCCGATGATGATATTGTTTCAGTATTAGAAAAATAAAAAAAATATATATTGCAACCTATTTAACTTACATTTTAAACTTCTAAATGAAAGCATTTCTTAGAATATCTGGCATAATCATGCACATTATCTAACTAGATTAATTTTATCCTTATTAAATTGAAAAGTATTTTTGTGATGCAATGTCAAGAATAAAGAAAACTCTAAATGTCTGGAAAGACGTTTAGAAATTTCTTTACACTTGATATTGTATTTGGGAAAATGTAAAAAAAAAAAACATGCAATATCGTGATTGAACGGTAGATGAACAAATTTCTTCGAACATGGCGTTGTTACTCGGATGATAAGAATAATCTGTATCATTTATACGTTTTGCCAAATGTAGGAAAGTAGTCCCCATTATGTTTGAAAGTTTCCAACTTTCAATTTTCTTCTCTCTTAAAAAAAAAAAAAAAAAAATGTAATCCAAAAATACGAGGACGAATTTCATTTTCATAAGTTGCTTTAAAATTTTTTAATTAAAAATCGGTTTGTAAAATATTAATATTGGAAAACGGAAATGAAACGCGTTTCAAAAAATTAAACGTGACGAAATTAATAAAAAAAAACTGTGAGAAACTTTATCATATTGCAGTACTATTTATAAACAGAATTTCATAGAAAGCTGTATAAAAATGATCTTTGAATTTACGAATTAAAAAAAATAAAATAAAATATCGAAAAATCAGAAAAAGGAAAATCTTGAATAGTGTATTTAAATTTCTTGGCAGTTCGCAGTTATAAATTCCTTCTGGGTAAGTAAGAAGCAATTGCAACGATCATCATTTTTCGATTCTCAAGTTTCATGCTCATAAAATTAGAAAAGAGGGGAGAGGAAATCATACTTGCACCTAAATTAACTCTTTAATAATCTTAATTACATTTATCTAAGTAAGAAAATTAAAAAAAAATAAATTTTTACTTTTTTTTTTTTACTGTGATTAATAAATTGATTGGATTAAATTGCTATTATGATGTCAAATGAAATTATCTCGCTGAAATAAGAAGTTTGTTTAGTAGTCTACGTTTTATCATAATTAATTTTATATAATTAAATTTTAATATCTTAAATAGAAAAAAAAAGCTTTTTCCTATCTTTTAAAATTTTTATTACAGAAAATATACAGAATCACGCTTATTAACGACGATACGAAAACATAAATAACAATTATTGTGAGCAAGAAGGATTTTCTAGTGCATCATCGAATACGAATTTTTTCAAAAATCAAACTGAATAGCATTTGGTTCCTCACAACTCAATTATATAGGTCGAATCTGCTATATAAAGTATTCTAACTGATAAAATTTTCCAGTTTTCTTTATCTTCTTGAACTAGTTCATTATTTTATTTCATGCTAAGAATCATTTTTGTTATCAAACTTTACTCATCGATCAACTTGTATCGATTTTTTTTTACATTTAATGCAAAAATCTTTTATTTCTCAGAATTTGATTTTGAAATTTCAAATGTTTCGTGCATTTAAAATCAGTGCAGAATACATTATGCGAAATTTTTGTTTTGCATTAAGAAAAGAAAAAAATAATAATAATAACAAAATATTTTTATAAAATATATTTTAAAAACAGATTGGATATAATAAATCTTCCATATTTAAATATAAAGTAACTTATATGTCTATGCTATAATTTTTTATAAATTTATTCCTTTAAATATTTCATGACTGGTATATATTGTTTTTAACAATGAGAAAGAGAATAAGAATATTTAGATTTACATATTAATTTTTTCTAAGTTTAAAAACACATACTAAGGAATGTTGCACGTAATTCATCAGTTAGACATATAAAAATTAAATAATGTAAATTATTAATGCAGTTTTTATTAATTATTCATAATAAGTAAGGAAAAATCAATAAACTCTTGAAAATATTCTTTTTTTTTTTTTATCTTTCTGTATAAGCAAAATATTTAATAATTATAGCTATCAATGTGACTATGATAATTCTCGTTAGAATATGGTAAAAATCGGTGTTATATCACTCTTCCGGAAGAACAATGGCACAACTGCAAAATCAAGGATTTTCAGGAGATGCAAAACTAAGATATATATATTAATAAGATATTCTTGTAATAAAAAAAATGTTTAAATATTTGATAGTAATGGAAGTAAAACAAAATGCACATTGTTCTATTGGAAGTTTATGTATTTCTGAAATTAGTAACATGCATAACTCAAAAATTCTAAATTTGCAGGTGTGTCATTGTTCTCCCGGAATAGGATATGGCATTAAAGTTTATAACATTATCTATGTGCTACTTATATTCTTATAATGATCCAATTTATCATCATCATCTTAATAACTTAAACGATGATCATGATATTAGCCCCATGAAATTATTTTGATTATATCTCCAAGAGAGTTTTGACTTATCGTGCGAATCATAATTATTTAAAGTGTGTAAACGTTAGAAAATTCATAAAAATCCATCAAAATTGTTGGTAAATATTGTCATAAATATTGTACATAAGGTTAGCTACATACTAAGAAAACAAAATTAATTAATCCTGAATAGAAAAGTTGGATTATTTTTTTTATTATTTACGATTACATCTTTGGAAAGATTTCAATTCTTTCAAGCATTTTTAATAAATTTTAAGATTAAAGAATTATATCTCTAAAGAAAAATGAAAATATATTGTTTTAGTATGCCTATAATATTCGAAAAAATTTTTCCACAATTAAATAATGAAAAAAAATATTATTTGTTTGAGAGCAATTTTAATAAAAAGTAAATTGCATGTATTATGGGTATATAAATGCATATGTATAAAATATATATATGTTCAGAATCAGTGCCATTAAGTAGATATTGATCAAACACTCCATCAAACTAGATCTCTTGCAAAAGTTTCTTGCGTATCATTCTAACATCATAAATAATACTTAAATTGTATAATCACGATATTTTAAATAAATCTAAAATCTTTCAACATTTTTTTCGGAAGATATGCAGCTGCTTTACTTCTATAATTTCATATTCTATCTTTTTCTACTCTTATAAAAGGGATATGAAATTATTGCAGAGTAGAAAAGGAAAAAACGAAAAGAAATAATGAAAACATAGTACTGAAGGTTATGATAAAGAAAAATCTTATCTTTTATCTTATCAATAAGATGTCAAGTATAAATCAAAGAAAATAAATCAGTTGAATTATGATATATATAAACAGGTTGAAAGAACACATTATAAAGTAGAAAGGCCGTAAATAAAGGAAAGACTGAAATCTCTGCAATGCTTCGAATTCTCGAGCAGGAAAAAAAAATTATTAACCGTACTCTTTATTGCTATCATTATTATTCAGAGAATTATCTTATAAATTTATTAAATTATACACAAGAATGAAAAAGTGCAACTTAATTAAGTTATAATGATAAATAACAGTTAGTTGAAAGATAAAGACATAATAAAATATTTTAATATGCGTTACCACTTGCTAAGATGCAGTTTATTTTTATTTTTTTCGTTATCGAGAATGAATCTAATGTTTATATTCAGAAAATTTTTAAGATGGAGTTATTTGTTAACAGTTTTAGAGATAAAAAAACAATGATAATACTATTAAAAAATTAAATATCTAGATATAGAAGCAGATATTCTATTAAATAAAATTATTTTAAGTGCGATGGCTAAACAACATTTTTAAATATGAGCAAATGATTTTATAATTTTTATAAAACCATTTACTCATATTTTCTTAAATTTCCTTAGTGGAAACAACTTTGGCCATTTTCTTAAAGGTAAAAGAGATTCTACAGAAAATTGTAGACTACAGCATGAGAATATTACATAAGAACACAAAATTAGAGATACGGATAATAGAGTTCACTACGTTCATTGAATAATAAATATTGACTAACATTAAGTAAAGCAAAATCTTTAAAAGTTCGATTTTTACTTGTTAGAGAGGCGTAATCAGGAGAGTAACCCCAAAGGGTAGTATTTCTCCATTCACTTTATTTTTGATACAATCAAATTTGTAAAGATTGAGTTACAGAATGCCGCAGAAGAAACAATAAAATATCAATAGAAAAGCCTCTAACAAATCCAATTACGATGATGATGTTGTTTGAGAAACTCAGACAAACTGAGAGGCTTCTTCGGAAAATTTATATTATTCATGTAAGCATTTAATATTGATCAAAAATGTTTTCATGTGACGAGTTCGATCAAGCAGGACTATTGTTTTACTTAGGTGGAGTACAACTTGTTCATTAGAAAGTTTATGTTCATTGTTAAATGATTAGTCTTCGCTACTTCGTGATGGCATGCAAATAATAATAAAAGAAAAGAGAGAATTTAGATTTTATTTATGGCACGCAAAATGGTATTGTTTAGCATTGCTATATAACATTCTTAGTTAGCAATTACGTTTCTATTTATCATATTTCTTTCTGCGTTTTCTTATTTATAACTATAAAATGTTGCTGCTTATTATTGATTTTATTTTCTACTTTCGCATTTCGTAAGTAGATGATTACTACAATTTTTTTGATTTTTTTTAACTTAAAAATAACACGTATTTGTAAATAAATGTGCATGCTTGTTATCGAATGCTGAGAATGTTGCCTGCAAACCGAATTGTCTTCCGACTATTTTTCTTTAAAGATAGTGTTGTAGTTTAACAAACCGTTTTTATAGAAGAAATATCCTTTTTAAATGATTAAAGTGTATTTTGGCTTGTGTTTGAACGAAGTAAATTTAGTTGTTATGAAACACTGAAGAAAATAATTTTATCTCTTTATACAGTAAAAAACGAGTATTTTTTTAAGAATAAAACAAAAACAGTTGTAATTTTTTTAAATATAAAAATAAATGCATGTTTTTGTTTGCATTATCAAGTTATACGTAAGTTACTTCTATTTTTTTTTTTTAAATAGCAAAAGTTACGAAGTTATCCGATATATTCACAAATAAAACTCTTGAATAATTTACACAATGTTGACAAAATGCTGGTCGCAAGGACTCTATATTAAAAATATAGAGTCCTTGCGACCAGCATTTTGTTAATTGGAAAGCACAGTGACACACTTTTCAGATACAGATACGAAAATGTGATGAATCTTTCATTTGGCTAAAAAATTTTCGACATTTTAACAAGAATATCATGTAATAAATTTGGGATTAATAGTATCGTTTTCATGTATAACTTATTCAGAATTCAGAAAAGACATTTTTATCCCATTTCCAAAATTGATTCACGCGGTATTTGGTTGGTTTGGTTGCATTATCGATCAGATGTAAAAAGTTGCAGTAAGAATATTCAGTTACAAACAAGATGTGTACAGAGGAAATTCTTTCAAGTATAAGAGCCATCTTCCATATATAAAAAGTGTCAAAATGATGGGAAAATGTGAATATGTTGACTTGAAATATATTTTAACCCCCTTAGTCACTCTGCTTTTAGGTTATCAGGATTATGTTCGATCGAATAGCAATAGAATATATATATATATTTGAATTGATAAAAATACCATATTTTTATGAACTATTTATGGATAAAAGCATTTAAGTTATTTGTTCAGTAAACAAGACTTCAGATAGTTGTAAATAAGTTAATTTTTTATCGAACACATTAGAGATTAATTCCAAATTGACTCACTTGTCAGTTATCGTTACGATACATTCATAAATTATTAATATTATATATATATATCAAAATTGTTAAAAATTTAATTTCTGTATATTGCTGATTTATCACTGCATATACCCACGGTGGCCAAATTGTGGCTAGCCAGACACATGCGGCTCTTTGGTACCTTCAATGCGACTCCATACCATAAAAGTCAATGGTTGATATGGAGCAAATACCCATTTAATTTAAAAAAATAATAAATTTCTAACTTGTTCATTTATTGTAAAATGTAGTATGCATCTATACAAAATAAATGCGCGAAAAACATATAATAAACAATTTTTGAAACCATTGTTAAGATTACCTGAAAAAAAATGATGCGGCTTTCATTGACCCAAAAAGAAACTGATTGCGGCTCTCAAATATTTGAAATTCCCCTATTGTGGCTCGTAATGACTTGAAGTTTGGACATCTCTGGCATATACTATATACATATTTCCATATCAGCACTTTTCGTAATAGCACATATTGCATTAAAAACAGCATGTTTGTATTCAGTTTCTATATTATGAAGTAGCTTAATAAAATACTACTTTAACACGTTCAATTCGTCTTCTAGAAGATAATTTCAATATTATCTTTTTATATTTAAAAATTGATATTATTATCTTTTTCTTGTGTAAAGAACATTCGCAACATAAATATTTCATAACGAATGATAAAAGTGAGAAATTGTGTCACCGAAAGTGCAAATAACCCAACAGGAAAATTTTTGTTTTTTAAAAATCAATAACACTAGAAAATAATTTCATTCGCGAAAAACATATACCGTTAGAATCTAATATAATAGATTGAAAATTTTAATAAAGTATATATAATATTTCTTTTTTTTTCAAAAATAATATTTTTACAGCTATATATATAATAATAAATATTGACTAACATTAAGTAAAGCAAAATCTTTAAAAATTAAAAAAATTAAAATTGTGTTAAAAATTAAACCAAATAACATTATGGTTTGAATGAAAATATTCATTATTTTTATGAAGTTAGAATAATATGAATAAATATTATTAAAATAATTTAATATCTGCAAGCATAAATAGTTATCTCGAGCATTTTGTGATATTTTTATACGGTTAAAAATCTTGTTAAAATCTAATTATTCATGTAAACAAAAGAAAAAAAAAGAGAAGAAAAAAATTTAAAAAGGTTGGAAATTTAATGGCTCTCATAAAAGACATTTCGTATTGTAAGCAACGATTATTTTCTTGTTTGAATATTTAATTGTTAAAAAATGTTCTGAAGTCATAAATAGTTAGTTTTGTAAGTTGGAAAATTGCCTAAAACTGAATAGAAATATTAGAACACTTTTATTACCTTATTGAGGAGTTGAATGGTTTTAATAATACCGAACAAAAATTTTTTTTTGACTTAAAACGTGATTCATTCATTAAGACAGGTCCTCCATATAAGGTCCCGTAAAAAATTCAGTAAATTCAGAATATCTCGAAACAAATTTCTATTATTTAAAATGTGACTCGAAGGTTAAATGAATGTAGCTGAAGATTAAAATAGCACCTATAAATATTTGAAGTATGCAGTTCTTGAAATATAAGATGTAGAAGTGAAGATGAATTTTATGCATGAAACTCTATTCGAGCTTTACCGGGGAGTATATATATATATATACAAAGAATTTGCTTCACTAGTTTAAATAAATTTTGATGCAAAAGTAATTTTAAATATTTATAAAATTCCAAGAACGAACATAAATGAATTTGTAATTTAGAATCCGAAATTAAATTCTTGCAGTGGGAAAGAGTAAAAGTTAGAAATGTTATCCAATTATTATAAGGAAAGGATACCAATTAAGATTGCCTAAGCATCTTTAAAGACTTCCTACACTTGACTTATATCTGATGATGTTCGACCGTTCGAAGTAGAAAAATTGTTCTAGTTCTCTCTCTTTCCCATCGAATTTTTGCCACGTCGGCATTTCTTGTAATGGTGCAGTTTGTGTGTATATGGGCATAGTGAAACTGTGCACTTCTCTTCTGCTTGGAGACAAAGCGTTTCATTGTCAATAATATTTTAAAACGTTTATAGATTTTTACGACACCTTGCACAAATTTTTGGATCTATTTAAGATGCATTAAAGTTATATCATCATCAGTTTGAAAAAAAAAAATTTACTTAACTTTGTGACTAACGGTTCATAAATTATTTTAAGTCCACAAAGAGTAAAATAATGCTTCTACAGTAATAAAAATGAATAAATTATGGATTATTTTTTTTATCAACTTGAAAATTTCTTGAAAATTCTGCATTAGCAATCTTCTTTATTTTTATTATGTTACCTTGTTATTTTTAGTGTTAAATTAGCATTTTTATTGATTAAATATTCGCTAGTTAGTGAGCCGGATAATCGAAACTTTTATAAAAATCTTAATCAATCTTTAAAAAGATTAATTTTCACAGATTGAAAAAAAATTAATAGGATTGTCGATATTGCTATAAAAGTAAAAATTAATCATATTTTAATTATTATTGTTATTGTTTTAGTTTTGAAAAAATTTTCTAACAATTGAAGCACATATACGTTTTAGTTTTAGGATAATAAATTGACATAAATTTTAATTCTTCAAGACAATTATAATAATTAAAACAAGCCAAATTTTTATATTATTAGCATGAAACAAAGAATTTTAAAGATTCAATTGCTTTAAACGTTTTCACTGAAAACAATTTAAAATAAACGATCATACTTCTTTATTAGTAAAACGTTTATATGTACAAACTTTCGGAATTTAAATTTGGGGGAAAATATAGTTTTGGAGAAATTACTCCATATACACCAGCCATTAAAAGATTACATCAATTAAGAAAGCTTATAAGTGATTATTACTGTAGAAGTAAACTTGAATGGATCAGAGAGCGATGCAACTAAAGACAACGCTATCCGTATCGTCGATAATAGCAGTTGTGCTAAAGTTTCTACTCTTCGCAGGTGTTGCTAATAGCTCTCCGCGGAGCCAAACACTGTAACACTTGAAAATTTCATCTTGTCCAAACATCTACGTCTTTGTTTTGGGTCAAAATTTTTCGCTACTGATACCATTCTACGTAGGCATTTGCACTTATTCAGTGCAAAATCGCACCAGTTAGAAATATACAGTATTGACTAAAGTTTCTGCGTTGTTGCCGTATAAATCGGAAATTAATTTTATGTATAGCGAGAGATTTATTATTATTATTATAATAGCATGCTTTTCGAAAATTTATTCGATTCGTTAATATTCCGATATTGTTTACAAAAGAGGTAAATTGGTTTATATATTAATGAGAATTGCATAGTCGACTCGCTGGCTGACTAAATTAAAATTTTTACTAGGGTAGCGAATGATTCATTGATTAGTTAACTACATTTAAATAACGAAAAATTCTAGTTTTTATTAACTTATATTTTATTATTAACTAAAACACGGTTTCTTAATTCGTGATAGGAGACATTTATATAATTTTCAGTCTTTAATTACGAATTTTGTCACCGGTTTCATCTGATCTAGTTACTAGTGGAAACTAATTTTTAAGAGCGTAACTTGGAAGTATAAGTATTTAAAGTATGTAAATAGACAGCTGATTGCTGAATGCAATAGCAATCATCATTCAGTATGTATAGCAAGATTTGTTTAAACAAAAAAAAGTATATATAATATTTCATTCTAGATTTTTAAAATTGCAAATACTTTGAATGCTCATAAAATTAAATTTTTCTTACTTCTACACACACACACATGTATATATATATATATTTTTTGTAGTTGATGACAAATAAAACGACATTGTGACACAATGGCATTTTTAATATTTGTCAAAATATTCTAAATGCAGTTTTCTTTTTTGAATTCTCATAAAAAAAGTAGATTGATCATCGAATAAAATTCTGCACGAATATTAAACTAACAGCAACATGTTTGTTCTAACAATGTGTTAGAACAAGTTCCTGTTATTAGTTTAATGATGCAGCAAATGTTAGAGCAACCCATAGAACGATAGCAGTATGACCATCGTTAAATGACGTCCGCATTACAATTGTTACTGTTACAAATAATGCTGTGTTATGGAAATGAGTTAGTGCATCATTACCCTAGCAAATTACTAGGAAACATTTCTATTATTAGCAAGGTAGCAGGATTTAGCATCGTGATTAATGCCAAGTAGTTATGAATAATAATAAACGTGTATTAACTAGAATTATCATGGGTGTTGTTAATGTAGTAGCACAGTGCTGCATATTTTTAAAAGGTTACCGAAAGATTAAAAAAATATACGCATTCTAAAAAATAGACTAAATAACTTCGGAATATATCGTTTGTAATGTTACCATGTCGAGCGCAAATTGTTATTACTGTTGTATAGCATGTTGCTAAACAATATCTGATACAAATTTGGAGTTAATACAAAGTACATTTACATTTTTATAAATGGAAAAATCAGAATGGAGAGTTTTGTGCGTGTTCTGCTACAATAAGCGTTGATCATTGACCATGCGACGAATGAAAGGGAACACGGTATCTAGCACCTGATGGTGCTGTTTGTCAAGCGATGTAGATCGATCTATATAACATTTTCTAATATTCGTATTTCTAACATTTACTGTCGATAAAAATTGCTATTATTATTCCGATTCTTCACGAATGTCTTTTAGAAATAATTGCTCACGTCAATATCATTGATGTTGATTAAATGTGTTATTCGGAGAACGAACAAAATCGAATTTTTGTTTGATGTTTTGAACAAACTGTTTTGCAAGTTTTAAAATGTGATTTATTAAATTACAATATTTAGTATCTTACTTTGGCAGCCTGTCTATTGTCATAGTCTTTAATCTTTTGAGCTCTTTTGTAAGTTTCTATTTTCTCGACTGTGCAATTTTCTCATTCTCTTTTTCTTTTTATCTCGTTTTCAAACAGGTTTTTCTATACAAAAGTTCGCTAGAATAATTTATTTTACAGTCAGAAACATGCAACACAATGATAATTTTTATGATAATTAAGAAAATATATATTGTAGATTTTTCTTATATGGAATATCATCTAGACAGAAATGAATTTATTGTAATTTTTATTCTAGTTATATTTTTTCTGATTCTATTTTAGAATTATAATGAAGCTTTTTAACGATTGTGCAAGGATTGATTCTATATTATTGAGTTGTTTGAACAGTAAATGATAGTATTGAGTAAAGAAGTTGCATGTTTCACTAGCATACTTGAGCAGTATCGACTGGTCAGTAAATGATTCACTGACTTATATTCGAACAGGAAAAAAATCACCTTTCTGATGCATGCAACGTTCGAAGCTATTTTCAGCTTTCTTTTGATGCCTGTAAAAAGGAACAGACTTGCCACTTTAGCAAAAGGAAAAGTAAATTTGGTCTTTCAATAATGTTCGTCCATACAAAAAGTGGTTTTAAGTTTTATTCAGTTTTTAAAATGAAAATATTTCGAATCGGTGCGAAAATAATTCTTTTTTTTTTTTCCTGCCCTTTAAATCAACATTTTCCCACTAAACTTATAGGAAAATTAAATAATTAGATGATAATTTTTAATATTTATGTTTCTGGCAATTAACGATTTAATATGTTAATACTTTTATCACGAATAAAAAAGAATAATGATCACATACAACAATGGGCAATTAATAACCGTTTCTCACTTTTAAAATTAATATTGATATATTAAAAAACCAAGTCTAGTTTGAGACTGACGTAAAGTCTGAAAATTCCAAACAGGAAAATTATTCAGGAATTCATAACTACTTTATTGTCAACTGATATGGTTTACAAGCAAAAATTGTTGTCGAAATCCAGAACATCATTTAAGAAAAACAGCTTTCCATCTTCAGAACAAGTCTCAGGTGGAATAAAAGAGATGTGATTTGTCTGCTTCAGTTATATGAAATGTCAGGTGATGTTCTTAAAAAAAAGGAAATTATTAATTTTTCCAATGATCCTGTCTAGAATTTCACTTTAGAATTGTTTTCGTCTGTTAAATCTTAAGACAACCGCTATCGATTTTTAGCTAGAATTGATGCGATGCTACAGAAGTAAGATATTATTTTTGGACTATTCCGAATTGAATCTTATATATCAGAATGTAGACTTGAAATTTGTTTCGATTGGCTATAGATTATATTCTTATAAGCGTAAAAGATGTCCAATTTGATAATTTATCTTTTCAATCTTCAAATATTCTAGAAAATCATGAAAAAATTCCCTATTCATTACTGTAAAATTTTCTTTAACGCTTTTATAGCCTAAAAATAACATTTATTCCTTTGAGTTACTCAACATGCTTAAATAATAATGCTCACTATATATATAAATCTATATTTATGATCTATTTTGAGGTATTTTAAATTGTTTACATCGCATCTCATTCTATTATTGCCCTCTGAAGATTTTTCATCAGTTCCCAATTTATGATTGTTCATCCATTTCCAACATTATATCTTTATACAAGTTTATCCTTCATTTTTTTTTTACATTCTTCCAGTACAGGAGAATTTCTATATATTTCTTGTATCTAATATTGCTCTTCAATTTTCTCTACCATTCCAATATTTATGCCTATACTTTAAAACTTTAAAATCGTATCCAATATTGTTTGCAATTTTCACTATCTAAGATCTCCTTTCAATATCATGTTTATATCTTTATATCCAGCAGTTCACGATGGTTTTATATAACTGCAGATATTGTTGAAGACAGAAACAATCTTTAACAGTGGATTTATACACGCATTAATAGAATAAATGTTGGTCGTTTGATGTCCTTTTAAGGATTAAGATCATTGGCAATCATTGGGAAATGTATATCAGGAATCAAGTTTACAATATATAATCTATCTGTTAAACATACTTTACAGCGAAACTAGTTTATTTTAAGATTTTTTACTTGAAATGCCTACAAAGAATTAATATTGTGAACAATTTAGATCAATAATATATCTGTATAAACACATACATAAATAAAATAACGTATTGATTTATAGAATCGAAAGTACGACAAGCATAAAGTTGAATTCCTGGATGCGTTAGATTTTTGAAGGAACTTAGATTGATTTATCGAAAGTTAGTAACTCATTTTGGATCCCAGATAAAACTGAAAAGATAAATCAAGCAGGAGAAAGCATTTCTGATACATAGATAGATGATTGACTGTTAAGGAAACGTTCTTAAAAATTGATTGATTCGCTTACTTAAACGAATGATAATCCATCGATTGTCAAACTGTTTGAAAATACTTTCTGTTTCAATCGGCAACTGTCTATCAGAGAAATTCGTCCATTGGTTTATCTTCAAATCAATACTTCTTCGCAATGCCATGTAGAAAGATTATGTAGGATAGACTGTATCCTGAACCTAAGTACAATTGACATTTTGAAATCCTCACATTTAACTGAAGCGAAGGAAATCATCATCAATGAAAATCTTTATTTCTTCGTTCTTTTTTTTTCTATTCCTTTCCTGAAGATCAGGAATCCATTTTCCACTCTGAAAAATCTATTATTTGTCTAATAGAGGAGAGAGTTAAGAACTTGGTAGATAGCGCAGAATTACTTTCAGTACAGGTTAAATCCTGAACCGTAAATCAACAGATTCTTGACATAAAATAATTGTTCTTTCTGCTTTTTTTCCATCGCTGCACTTTATATTTTTCTCCCAGAAATGTTAAAATTCGGTTAAATGATTAATTTTAGAAGTATCTAAATTACGTTTCGGGTAAAATTACTTTTTTTCGATGTCTAAAAATGACATTTTCACCAATTTCATTCGATTTCTAATAAAATCATTCCGGTTTTAACATTTAATAAATCAATCAAACGGCTCCGTAATTAATTTTATTAATTCATTTTTAGATTGACTAACTGCAACTAATCATTTTGCTTTATCCGTGTAATGAGTTTGTTCTTCAGTTTTTCACGATTAATATAAAATTACAAGAATATTAAATTGACATTGGAGCTATGGATTTGCATAAAATTCATTTTTTTTTTTAAATATAAAGTTTAAATTTGTCCATCTTATAGCGCATAAAACGTTGCATTGCTTGCGTTGAAAAATCTAAGATTTTATTGCTATTTATGTCATTTTTGGAATTTTTTATTTTTATATATTTGTAGTAAATATATAAAAATATTAACAGGCTAATAAATTTTATAGTACACTCGTTACACATTTTCAATACTTCGTTGATATATACCGAACTCTTCATAAGATAATATGTAGGGGAGACTGGGGTCAATTGTAACAAAATGTACATTTTTATGGATAACATCTTCAATGTGCGAGTATAAAATTTCAAAATATATTTGAGGACTTGCTTTGACCTTTCTCTTCAAGAACAGATATATTTATTCTGGCCAAATAAAAAATGTGTTAGACAATATTTTACATATTCGGCATAATGTATTGGATCAAAAGTATTATTACATTTGACCCCATTCACGGGGACAATAGTAACATACGCAGGGGTCAGTTGTAATAGTCGTCGTACTCTTTCCAACTAATTACTTAAATACATTTATTAAAGAAATTATGAAGCAAATTTAATACAAAAGAAAAAAAATTGATATATCTTTATTTATTCATAACAAATCACTAATTTAAGGCCGATTGATTTAAGCATCAGTCTGACAAACAATTTACGTATTCATAATATGTTATTTGTCCTTTCGTACAACGAATATGTGCCCATTTTCTACACGTCACACATAGTACCCATTGTTCCCCGGGACGACTATTGTTTGTAATTATCCAAACAGACAAGACAGAAAGATTCATCTTCCGAATCTTCCAAATTAGTCTGTTGTTTACAGTTTCGTTTTCCACCCGCCTTAGGATGACTTTTCTTTCCGACATTCATTCTCTTTTTTGCGTTTTCTTCCACTGCCAGTTTTCTGGAATGCTGGTTAAAATAAAGCTTTTTCCTCTCCTTCTTCCGGGCACTTAGGTGTGTTGATGACGTTTGCCTTAGGAGAAGGGTGCACTACTTCTGGGGAGAATGCAATTAAAATTTAGCTTATCATCAATGCATTTTTAACTTTAAGAAGAGAGAAAAAATATTTTGTACGGCGGGGTCAATTGTAACATATTACAATCGTCCCCACGAACTGTGTTACAATTGATCCCACATTACTATTTTAAATGAGATTCATTATAACTCAAAAATTACAGTACTCTTAAGAGTAGAGGTTTAGGGGGAAAACTGTACTAA
>WUQG02164327.1:5059-23230 GCA_011317285.2 Androctonus mauritanicus
AAGAGGAAAAAATGAAGAAAAAAGGGAGCTTATTCATTGCCTAATTATTAATTCATGACATTTATTCCGAACACAATGAAATCTTGTGTCGTTTAGTATAAACAGAAAAATCCCGAATGCTCCACAATATGACGTGACCAACTTCAACAAGTGGCTGATGTACATCATTTGCTTAATGCCCCGGGTAGTGTTCTTATCTCGTCTAATACGTGACTTTGTCGAGAATCTGAGTGATTTTTTTCCTTCACTTTTTAAAATCCTTTGGCATTTACTTTTTGTTCAATTTTGATAGTAAGTTAATCGTAAAACACATACATACACACATCAAAAACTACGTTACTTTTTAAAAATATATATATTTTTATATAGGTCATATATATAAAACATGTCTTTCATTTTAACTATAGCCTATCCAGAAACGGCATTTCTATATTCCATCACGTCTGCCAGCTTAGTTCATACTGTAGCACGAGGTTGTAGTAGTGGAAAGTTGCGACATTGCACTTGCGACGAAGATACATTTAATGCTACAGAAAACAAAAAAACTTGGCTGTGGGGAGGATGTGGCGACAACGTTAAGTTCGGAGCAAGATTCACACGTAAGTTCTTATTAACTAGGTGGAAACACGCCAAAGACTTACGAGCGCTGGTCGAAAGACACAACAGCGAAGTGGGAATTAAGGTAATCGTATAGTTTTTAAAATATTTTTTTTTAAAGTTTTAAATTTATATATGTATGTGTACGTGTGTGTGAGTATGTATGATAATTGCATATAAATTCACAAGAATTTCTCAATAGAAATAACTGACATACCATCGGCGTTTGATGTTTTCTCATATGTCTGTAATATACAGACATAAGGTAGATGGTTATCAAAAAAGAGGTGTCAAGCTAATTACATCTTTCAAGTAACACGAGGACGGACGAAGCCAATTAGTCCTAGCAGGAGGTGACAAGCTGATGGCTTGCCATTCAACTGCCATTTGTTCTTGACTTTTGTCTGCCCTTTTTCCTGCTGAGAAGTGCTTCTATCACTGATGGTTTTTTCTTTATCTGCGACTCAAAATTCTTAATTCGCCTGGATTTTTTTGTACTTCGAAATTTTTTTCTGTTAAAATTTTACATTTAAACATTTCTTTTTTTTTTTATTCCCACAATTTCCTACGTTAAATAATATATATGCATATATATATATTAATATTTTTTTCTATAGAAAAATGCGACATTTTGCCCATTTAATTTTCCTTCGCTAAATTAATTTCGTCGTCTATTAATAAAATAATAATTTAAAAAAAATCTCGACATATTTAAACATGAATATTTATAGTATGACATATTCTTAATGGAATATTTATGATAATTATTTAGGTAATTTCGTAAATGCATAAATGTAATTAAATGTACTAAACATATTAAATTAATTACGAATTTTTAAAACGTTTTCCAGTTTTTTTTTGCTTTGTATTTAAACAGATTTGACTACAAATTTTTTCAGAAAATATGAAAAAAATTAAAATTAAACAGTTAGTATTTGAAAGTAACAATAGATGGAGCCACAATTCTTTAAGAATTTTAAATATTCGTATAGAATTTTTAAACGTATGTAAATAAAAAACAATAAATTTCTTTTTAATTTATTAAACGAGTATAATCGTTAGTAAATTATCAATAATTATTGAAAATGTTAATGTTTTTCTTTTGATCGCAAACTCAATATTGTTTTCTAGCAGGTGGTGCGTAGAAATGTGTCCAAAGTATGTAAATGTCACGGAGTATCAGGTTCCTGCACAGTGAGGACGTGTTGGAAACAGCTTTCTCCTTTCAATATCATCGGATCTATCTTAAGAAGAAAATACCTTAAATCAATAAAGGCTAACATAGGAAACGATGCCGCAATAGGTAGGAAGAAACACAAACATCAACGTCTAAGTCACAGGATAGAAAAATGGAGACTTAGAAAAAGAAAAGAGGAAGCTTATAAGAAACTTGGAATATTCGATCGATCCGTTCTTCTGTATTTATCAGAATCGCCAAACTTTTGCAATTCGGTGGATCCTTGGCCAGGAACTAAAGATAGAAGATGTCGACGTGGTATCAATTGTGATACACTGTGCTGTGGTCGCGGTTATAATTCTCGTGTTGTTATATCGAACGTTTCGTGTAAGTGTCGCGTTGTTTGGTGTTGTACTGTTCATTGCCATTTGTGTCAAGAAAGAAGAGATGTTTATACATGTAAATGAATAATATTTTAACTAAAATGTACAGCGATATCTATATTAATAAATTTTTTAAGATAAATTTTAATTTTTTTTTTTTTTAATTCATTTGCCAGGATCTTTTATACTTAACAAATCTATTCGCAGTTATATTTTAGTTTGCATCTAATTTACAGCAATAATCTACCAAAAAGTATAAAAATGTAGGCGTATTTTGCTATTAAATTATTTAATTATCTTATATGTAATATATTTAAAATTAAAAACAAGTTTTTTAATTAAAAGAAATTCAAATTTAATCATTTAGTCGTTTTATTAATTATTATACATTTTAATTTAATATTGCAAAATATAATAAAAAAATCGTCCCATATTTTATGTAATCTAATATTCTAAATAATTTTTTAGACATGAGATTGATTAAATATTTTTATTTTATTATTTTTTTAAATAATTTCCTTAAGGAATTTTTTTGTCATGTAAGGAAGTGTCTGTAAATCAGGCTTCTCCTTAAACAATTTCTATTCTTAGGAGAAGCCGAACTTTAGGCAAAAATTAATGCAGCGCGTTTATTAAAGAACAAAAATTTTACATTTAAAAATTATATTTTATATTTAAAATATAATTAAAGTTTTAATGGATTAGTAAAAAATAACTTAATTTTAATCTTTTTTTTTTTTTTAACTTCACATTCGGTTATATTCATGTAAACAAAAGTTATCTTTTGTTAATTTAAATTATGCATTTTTAATATTTATTTTAATCAGAATATTATTAATAATAATTTTTAATTCGTCAGATATTTATATTTTTTAAATAATTTAATGTAAATAATAATAATAACGTTTTAAACTCTACTTTCATGATTATGTATAATTTTATTTAATATTTTCATATAATCTTTATTGAACTTTTATATTTGATAGAATATGAATAATTTTAAATGTTTTAAATTTGTTTAATGCGAATAAATATTTACGGTTTGAAAATTAAATTTAAAAAATCAAAATAATTGCGAAAAATGTAACTTTAGTTAGATGTTTAACCGCCAGATGGCATTAAACGACGAGAAAAACGATTTACAAGATTTTTTTTTCTGGTTAACACATTACAGTAAATAAAAATTACCGATACAGGCAAGCATTTTCATTTTTTA
This sequence comes from Androctonus mauritanicus, assembly GCA_011317285.2. Classification (NCBI taxonomy): domain Eukaryota; kingdom Metazoa; phylum Arthropoda; class Arachnida; order Scorpiones; family Buthidae; genus Androctonus; species Androctonus mauritanicus. Next base: position 8,433 of record WUQG02164327.1, read on the forward strand.
TCGATAATTATTATAATTAAACTAGTAAATGAGACCACTTAATCATTTATTTAATACACGTGAGAGTTTTCGTAACTACGTAATGCCTTCTTATAAAAATGAATTGTAGCCGACATATGATGTCTTTTCGTTCTTTTATCAGCCATGTTTAATTTAAAAGTGAAAATCAGAGGTCAGGTAATGATTAGATGGCGACTGGTCTTATCTTATTGTCCAACACCGCCGGTGGTCAGGTAATGATTAGACAGAAGTCAGCAGGTGGTGGAATCTAGTATCGTGAGAACATCTTTAAAGCCAGAGGGAACATTGGTATGCTTATCTGAAGCAAATCCGTAAATTTGAAAATAGCATTTGCCACTATACAAATAGATCTGTACTGAAGGACACAGCAACCATTTTTGCACAAGTTTTTCTGATAAGTATTGAATATTAGCCTAAAAACGTTATTTATTAACGAATTAAAATCAATTATAATGTTTACAAATAGTCGTGAGGTTCAATTAAACTTATATTGCTTTTTTTTTTTTTTCTTTGAGATTATTTGCAGTAATCACCTTTGCATATCGCGTTTAGTTGGTAGCCATTTGCCTGGTAAGTAATAAAGTCATCGCGTCTAGTGAAATTGTTGCCGTTTTTTAAAGACCTAGCTTAATAAACACTCTTAAATGAGTAAACAGTTTTTTCTTTCTTAATGACGATGGTAGATGTAGATAATTGGCTAAATTCCATTATTAAGCAAAAACAAAGAAAAAAAATGATAATAATAACGTTTATAACCGCATTATCGATTACCACCTAATATACGGTATTAGTTCTACTGGCTAATTTTGGGCGTTACGGCAGTGATCCGGTTCTGGCACAGGAACGCTTTTTATTGATTTAGATCTTTCAAAAACAGCTTTTACTTGTCCGCCCGTAATTTCTTGCAAGGATATCGTCATCAACCTAGAGAGGCCTCCAATAATTACGCTAACCGCCGCCTGAGGTACCAAGTATTGCCCGGGGATAAACATAAATCTGGCTAGTGTGCGGTAATTACACAGCTTGCTTGACATCCGGGCTCTATGCATCCTCATAGCTGGCCTTAGCTGGGGTAGGCGGGACATTGGGACCGTATTATCACCCATCGAGTCGTCACGAAGTCCATAAAAACATCGCCTACTGTGCGAACTAGCTAATGGAACTGAACTCACTTCTATCGCCCAGATGTGTTCTCACAGTCGAAAGACTTTAAATCTGCCAATCAGCGACGATTAAACACGTCAACGAGATGGTTATAAATTAGTTTTATATATTTCTTTGCCAATTTCTCTCTACGAGATTATTTAAGTGATGGAGACGTTTATAACACTTTCCTCTTAATTTGCTATTCTTTAAAGTGACTATCGTATAAATTAAAGGGAAAATTATTCTCTTCGGATTAAGATACTTTCTATTTAGTTTAAGGGCTTCTATCGACTGTTTGTTAAACTTATCTTTTTTTTAATTATTAAAGAGTTGCGACATTTTTATGAAATATTACTTTTTTTCACTCCTTAATAGATTAATCGAATAATCGCTTCATTATCATCACCATTTCATCACGTATTTGAAAACCACAAAGAAAATTGTTTAAAAATAATAATAATAATTAACTGTAACGAAGTTAAATTTACTTAAAAATTAATTATAGATGCTGAATAATTTTTAAACTGATTAAATTGATAATTATCATCTAGGTGATGCCTAATAGAAGGTAAGTATGATATGGAGACAATTTTGTTTTGCATATTTTAGAAATACTTGCAATTCCATTTAATCCAGAGATTATTTTTATGCTAAAATATAAATTTATTCCCTAATTCCTGTTAAGATTTTATTTAAATTGTAAATATAGATATATATTTAAATTTAAAGCAAATGGATTTTTTTATATAGGTTACTTTCAGTACAACTTTTTTCTACTTTAATAAACTCTAATCTAAATTAATTAGGCTACAGATCTACTTATTAATGCATTTATCTTTATTTTTCTACTCAGAATATGAAAACAAGTTCTATAAACTTCTTTTTTTCAATACTTTGATTAAAATTGTATTTTTTTTTTTTTTTTTTTATGTATACCATATATATTTATTTCTTTTATTAAATTTAATATTTAATTTATCAATGATCGTTAATTAAATCCGTTTATAATAATTGCTCATGATAAATTCGAAAGCATAATTACATATTTCTAGCCATTATTAGTTCATATAAATGAACGGAAATCTTGTGATTTAATCTTATAACTGGATTATCATTCATATAGATCATTAGATGGCAGCCATTATTATGTTATTACGCCACCTGCAAATTTTGTCTTTTTAGAGAAACTACAATTTTAATTTAATTTTTATTCCTTAATTTTTAAATTGATAATATCGACAAAAAATTTTGGCTGCCACAGAAATCCGAAGATTAGATCTTTCTAATACAGTGGTTCGACTGCAAAAGAGGTGTCCAGCTAGCCACGTTTCTCTATTAATATATATGATGATGATCAAAAATAAAATAAAATGTAATTAATTTACGTGATTGTTAAATCTTATATTAAACATTAATCTTATGCTTTAAATAAACATAAATTGTTTTTTTTAAATAAGATTCGTTTTAATATTTTCACTACAAAAACATACCGATATCATTATGATACATAAAACCATATTTCCATAAATTATTTATATTTTCTCCATTTTTTTTTTTTTTAGCAAATTAATTTCATGTTTCTTAAAATGCCTGTTTTAAGATTGTCGATACATCTTATCTGATCCAGGTTATATACATTATTGTACATCATTCGAACTGTATGACACGGTTTATGCATTCTGTACAATACAGAAGTCGAATTGAATGAAACGTTATTATTATTTTAATTATTAATACAATCGTTCTTCGTAAGTCGTATTCAAGAAGTAGACGAAAAAGAAAAATTAGATTATCGGCATCTATTAATAGTTCTATTAACTGTGCAAGTCTCACAATTGACCTTACAACACCATTGGAAACGACATTTACAATTTACCACTTCACTGACTTTAGTGGGATCGTATCCTCGTCCGCAGCATAGTAAATCACAGCCTTCGACTCCCATAGATGTATCGTTGCATTCCCGTCCTTTTGTACCCAAAGAACCAGTTTTACGGTTTGGTACACAATAACTAGGAGAATCTTCTGAATAAACTAAGTCTTCTTTGTCTGGTGGTTTAATGGTCTCCCCTTCTGGAATGAATCCTTTTCCGTCGTTTCCTGCAGTTACTTTTGCTGCACCATCGAACTTCTCTTTTAATCTGTATCCGACGTCACGAAAGATGGGCAATTTGTGCCAACAAGACTTGACAGTGCATGATCCAGACATCCCGTGACATTTGCACATTATTCGCATGTAATTCTTAACTGCCTGCAAAAGAACGATATATTTGTAACTTTAAATCATTAAGAGAGGTTATCATACTTTCTATCAGCAATTTACATAAGGTAGTTTTATCGATTTGGTTCTCATAACTTAATAACTCGTACATCAGCGAAAACTCTCAACAGATTAAATTATTCTGAACGATCGTCTAACTTGTAAGTTAAGCAAAATTTGATATCATAAAAATGTATGAGAAATGTTAATTCTATAGCAGAGGAATTAAAATATTCTGCTTATATGCAAATATTTATGGAAGTATTCAACATTAGCAATGTGCTAACTCGCACCTATATTTTATTACATTAACATAGTTATTAAAATGTTATCTTATAATCAATATTAAGTTTACTAAATTTATATTCAATTCGATTATTTATTTATAGGCTTATAATAATTATAACAAAATTTGAAATATTTTCATTTACGCGGGATCTCCTGATCGCAAATAAACGAGATCAAAATATTCGTAGGCTACTAACAAATTTTTCAAGCAAATTTATTCCCGAATTAAGTTGTTTGTTGGATCAAAATATCCCTCGGACATTTTCTACTAACTTATATTTTAAAACTGTATTTATCTTCGCAGGTTTTTGATTAATGAATCTTATCGTTTCTATCTATCACGAATACGTATTTAGAAAAAAATAATCGCCGAATTTGATCACTGAAAATAGAAAACCTTGCTAAAAACATAATAATAGTTTACGTAGACAAATTAATTCAATTTTAAGCTATATATATATATTAAATTAAAAAGAAAATTATATTTGAAGAAAATATCTTTTTTTTTTCTTGTATTTTTTATTAAACATTAAAGTAAATCAACTTTAAATGATTTTATACGAAATTTAATAGATTTATCTAGAAGAATTTTATAATTAAAGAGAGAGAATAATAATTTTATAGAGATCAACGATAAAAATGATTTTTTGCTTTAATGATATTAAAGCAAAAAATGAAAAATACAAAATTTATTATTCATTATCTTTTAAAACTAAAGTAAAAATTTAATAATCAAAACTTTACAAAATTATTTTAAAATTTAATTATTTATGCATATATTAGACACTAATTATACGCTAATAAAAAATAACTTTTAATGCATTTCTTAGAAGATGGTAATTATTAACTGTAGATCTATAAAAGATATTTCGCTTATTAATATCCACAAAAAAAATAAACTAAAACTTATAGTAGTGTAATTAATTTTATAGAAATAAAAATATTTAGATAAACTCAAAGATTTATAAAAAAAAAAATTTATTAAAAAAAATAAATAAATGAAGCGTCATTTAAATAAGATTTGAATTAAATCGTTGGAAAATTTAATTAGAATTAGCTTTGAAGTTAACTATCGTTTTTGATTTTCAAAACAGATCTTAATCATGTTTTCAGTTAATAGAAAAAATCCAAGATTATTATTTGTAAGATATTATTTATAATATCTTCTTTTATTCAAGTTATACTTTCAAGAGTAACATAAAAGAATTAAATAAAAGGAGAATTGGATCAAAAAATTCATCTTGATCTAACTCTCCTTTGAATAAAAATAGAGTTTAAGTTATTAATTATTTAAAATTAACTTTATTTCCAACTGATTATTATATCAAAATGTAATTTAAGTTAACTAAATCCGAATTTTTTAAAGTTGTTTATTAAAGAGTTTTAAAAATTTAAAGTTTTTTTTTTTTTTTTGTTAACTGAAAACGTGATTAAGATCTGTGGTGAAAAGTAAAATCGATGATTAACTTTAAAGCTAATTATAATTAAATTTTCTACCGATTTAATTCAAATCTTATTTAAATGAGTTTTATTTTTTTTAACATTGCTTCGTTTTTTGTTTTTTGTTTTTTTTTTAATGGAAATCGTAACCACGGTAGTATATCTGGTTTCTAAAATGATAAATGTCAGCTGTCGAGACATCTGACTTTAACTCATTACTATAAACTTACCAAACGACCAGCTTCGTAGTTGTGATTGAGGACCATGGTTTTGATATCGCTCCTCTTTCGATATCTGTCGTTCATGAATTCGGCAGATTTTCGATATCCGTATTCGACGTTATCACCGCATCCGTTCCATTCCCATTCTCCTTCACGATTGAGACTTCTCATGCTCTGTCCGCAAGAACAATCCAATAGCAGACCTTGGCTGCATGCTTGCGTTAATGCGTGAGTTACACCCGCCGCAGTAATTGCGTTAACGTAACCAGTTTCTCTTGTATCTATTCACAAAAAAATACAGAAAAAAATATCCAACATTATATTTGTAAATATACGCGTGTAGATAGATATCGTTCGTAATTTATAAACAAAACTGCAATACGTTTAAGTTTACGCGAAAATGTTTGTTTATATTTTTAAATAATTTTATAAAGGGGAAAAAAAGTTTGTTTTTTTTAAGTTTTGCGTATTGAGGAAATTAAGTCACAGCTCAGACATAAGAAAATTGCAGGATTCCTGCGGCCGTGTTTAGAATAGCTAGAATTTAATGAAATATCCTTCACTTATTCCTATGCCTGAATTCCCCCATTTCAACCATAATTATATGTCATTTTGTATTTCCTGCCTGTTGAAAATTACCTTCCAACAAATTTTGGCACGCCACTGGTCCCTGCAGCACGAACCAGTATCGGGATGGTGACGTCACTGGCCGAATTCACCAATAAGACGATACACGACGCGGGTGGCCACCGACGGCGCTGTAGTCACGCGAAAGAATCAATCAAATGTAGCTACGCAGCACGTGAGGTCAGAAAGACACGCCTACGGGCGGAGATAGCCAATCGTCTATCAGTACTCACCTGTTTCTATGACAACTGACATTGACGCGACAGTCACGCACTCTAGTGAGGTATGTTTTATTAATTAAGTCGTCAGGGAGGCCTCGGGATTTTTTCGTTCTTCGGATATTCACATTCATGCGCTAGTTGCCCGTTGTGACAAATGACGAAATTATTTATTCTACTCTTGGAAAAATCTGTCCTTGATTATTATTATAATTTTTAACTTCTTTTTTTATTATTATTATTATTTTATTTTATAATGAACGAATTGTCAAACACGACAAGTACAAAAATGTCACTCGATTTTTAAAATGACAAATTCTTCGCCCGGTTGCAGACATCGATTTTTTTTTTTATCCAAGCAAATCTCCATTTTGATAGATATCATCTTGACACTTTGACAAATCATATCCTATTTATCTCAAACGGCCAATGTCAACTCATAGCCAAACCTAGAGCTTGATATATGTCTGTTCAACTTGATTTACAGATTTTCTCAAGCGTTTCCTTTTCACCACTACTGGAGTTGGCCACACGCAGTGATTTGTATAACAAGATTCATTCACTTGACAAATAGCATGGCTTTTTAATCTTCGTACTCACTAACTTTCTGTCAATCAAATGTAAAAGCTAACTTTTGAAATATTATAGCCCAAGCCCCACCAAGCTTAATATATATAAATATAATTATTTTTATTATTATTTTTTTTTTTACAGTAACGATTTGAAATTAAGATGAGTCATTAATTTTCGTCTCGTGTTTCGTTAAATCGATCTCTCTTCTACTTTTTTATATTCTTGTTTTTTTCCTTAAACGTAACGTTATCGCTTCTTCGCTATTTTCTTAACTAGTACAACGTTTTAAAAGCCTTAAGCAAAGGTAAAATTAGGTCGTTAAGCAATAAGAAAACTTTGCTGATTGTATTTTTTTCCTGGTAAAAATGAAGGACGTTGACCGCTTCGTTAGAAAATAATCTACCTCACAAATGTTATCCTAACAGAAATAACGCTTAAATGGATAGTTGTGTCACCATTTTTTAAACTATTTAAAGATCGATTATCCTAAGAATTCTGAATTTCTGCTTCTTTTCGCAATTTTTACGATTATAACCTAATGCTATCACGTAACGTCCTGAAAGCTTTACAGAACTTTTGATATATATTTGTTAAACTTGATGATGAATGTAAACACACACGATCTTAAATTTCATTTTAATAATTACTCGATAAAATGGCCGTCACAGCCAAGAATTTATGTTCTTAATAAACAAGTTAGTCTTGATTTGTTATCTGTAAATCTATCTCATTCTGATTTATTACAGAAGTAGGTAATATAGCAAAGTCTTTATACAATATTAAGTTATCCTCGGTTACTTTTTAATTAAACTTTAAATTAAAATTAAAATCTCGTACGTCAGAGACCGTAAATTACTCCCATTCTAATGAACGAATCAATAATATTTCCATCATCCGAAAGTGTTTAACATATTAAAACAGGGTTTTTTTTTTTTAATCCGTTCGAATTATTTTCTGCAAAATTTTCTGTAATTTAAACCTTGGCAGTCGGATAGAGAAAAATAAATTGCATTTAATTCAACTTGACCCAATTGGATAACCAGTAAGAAAGTAATTGCGACTATTATTAAAATATTTATGACTGTTAATAAATCCGAGTTCTGAGTACAGGTGTACATTTATGTGATGTTTTTAAACGCAAAATAAGTTATAAATTTATAGTTATTCTTTAGAAATATCTGAATTTATGAGATATAGAAACTGCGTGAAAAATTTTTCGCTCTTAAGTATTGTATTATATAAAACTATTTTATAATTTTTATACAGAATTTAGAACTGTTTTCTGTTAATAAGTTATAAATTTAGGTATTCAATATTAAAATTATTGCACAGGAATGACTTATTATGAAAAGTGGAGCTATGAAAAGTTAGTTTAGACTAAGGTCAAAGCCAAATATTGACGTATTCTAGAATGAACTTGACCGAAAGTAATGGTTCACATCATGAAAATTATTTTCTAATAAAAATTTAAAATATATAGAGAGAAATAAGAGGAATTTGATCTATGTGATCGGGAGGTAGTAAAAGGACTAGTGAAAAACGAAGCGGAGAAAATGTTTGAGAAATATTTTCGTCAGCAGATGAGATACATAATGGAATGATGTTCTGGAAAAATTTACATACAGCAATCTGTGATAAACTCAAGGAAAAAATACCGGCAAATTTATCATTCATTTTAGAAAACACTATATAATATATCTTCATCGATGCTGGAGAGCAATATGTTTCTGATATTTAATTTTGGACAGTAAATTCGGCATGTTAACTGATAAAAATAAAATGACTCAAGGAGGAAGGCTATAATTCGAATTATCATAAAATTATTAATAATTTTTAAATGCTCGATTAAATCCGATTGAAAAAATATTTTAACTATATTCAACATAATTTTTATATTTTTATGAATATTCTGTGAGATTACATCGTATTTTTTTTAACATCAGTTAAATTTACAAAAACGATCTTATTAAAAATAATTTTATTTAATTAAATCAGTTTAATTTATGATAAATCTCGTGTTTTGTAGGTATAAGTGACGATACGACACTATAACATATTTTAAAATACAATCAATTATTAAATTTATATTAGAGAAACTCACCTCTGACCAAGACTTTCCTCATGGAACGATGGATTCGACTGCAATTCCATCTTCTGCTACGAAATTGGTACTGACATTCTCGAACTCCTAACTGTGCACCGCGTCCGATATGACGAATTACCACCGGTTCCTGTTGACAAATTGCCATTTGTTTCCCTCTCAATCTCCTTGTCTTCTTACAAATGCGACTAGGGTCCAAAACTAGCTGCCGGCCAAGAGTCCTATGAAGAATCAATTTTAAATGGTTTTTACACCTTTCCTTAATAGACTCGCAGCTTACTCTTAACCACTATATTTTCAAAAGCACACACAAGCGAAATTCGTTAATCTCCAAAAATAAATAAATAAATAAATAAAAACCTGCTTATAGTGACATAATAGTCAATTTTACTCACCCTTTACGTTTTATGCCATAAATATTTTTAAGTAGTAAATAGATAAGATTAAAAAAAAATGAAAAATGCATAACTGGATGACTAGCAAATATTTCAAATGTTCAAACTCGAAAATTGCTTTCGGATGATGAGTTAGGTAATAAATAGCCTAATTATATGCAATTCCAAACGGTTTTCGTCAGCTCTGCTTTATTCTGATAGTCATCTTTCCAGACTTATTAGCTCAGAAGAGAATCTACTTCATTGAATAATCTAGCCCGCAGCTAGACGAAAAAAGACGAATATACCATGTCAGACACCACGTGGTGTGGTCTAATTTATTCCCGGTGCACGTGACACAATGTGCGTGCTCTACGACCGTCCCACTTGACGTAACCTACGACATTCTTGGAGCACCTTGCGTGATGACGTAGCGTCAAGTTGGCAAGGTGCCAAGTCAAGGACGGATTGACTACTTCTACTCACGGAATGGGCTCATCAGAATTTTAATTAAGCAATCGGTAACAATAGACAAGAGTTTTTATATTTTTTTCAAAATTTTGCCTAGACAGCGAGACTTTCTGAAACTTATCGGATTTTTTTTCTCGATCACACTTGCACGCAGAATGTATTTACATCGTAAAAGATCGTAGTAAATGACTATATTGAATGATGTAGTAATATCAATGGGAGGAGTAGGTTTACACCTAAAGACCCAGTGGCCTACTGCGCCTACATCGTTTCCACCATTATGGGCATACGCCTTAACAAGCAATGAATTTTAGTAAATAGGCAGTGTCATCCGTAAGAAGTTTGTCTTTCTGTTATGTTAACCATAAAGCAAAAATAAGCCCTCTCTGTGAGCTTCTTTCCGTCACCAGACTGCTGACAGCTCTATAATACGTCTATTCTTTCCATCGCCACTTAACCCCGAGGTCGGTACTGGCGCCATTTCAATTCTATCTGTGGTTATATTGACTCCTGCTAAAAATATAAAGTCGGACTGGATAGAAGAAACGAAGACCGATCAAAACTTAACTGTTCCAAAAATATAAATATAAATAGCTGAAACGAAAACATCAAAGCTCATCACAAACCTCTGATCTATCCGATACGCTCTTTATGGATAAAGCCATTGATGGGAACGTCTCTCCTATAATACCTTAATGCACAATTCTACAAGTTGTTCCGAACGAAAATAAACAAGGAATACATTGCTGGAAAGCTTATCAGTGGTCATAATTATGCTCGAAAATATATAAGGTCTTTGTCTATATGCGATAAACCATCTTTAGTGCAACGAACTTTCGATAAAAAGGCAAAAATTTTTAATAATTTTTGCCATTCTACCCCGACAATGCGCTAAAGTTTACACGGAAATTACGCAACGTATTATTTACTGTTTGTTAAATTTAGGTCAATTAAAACAGAAAATTATAAATATAAGTCTATTAAATAACGTCAAAACCGCTTACAGATAATGAGTATATAATATCCTGTACAGAATAAATGCTCTTAATTGGATCATAACCGAAGTTAAAAGTTTTATAGACTGTTAAAAAAAAATCTTATAAAAATTGATCGCACGTTATCAAACGCATAAATGATATTAAAAACGTTATAAAGAAATTTTTGACAGAATTAATTAGGAATTAAAATTAACTCCGTCGATCCTGGTGTAATAAAATAGCCTAGGCATCTGCTGCTGCTGCTACTAATCTACTAACGCCTACGGTAGGCCTTGATTAACTATCTTCATTATACAGTGGTTAACCTTAATGACAAGTCATATCTTGATTATCTTATGATTAATTAGTAATTTACCGTCTTGGACATTGTGAAATATCTTTGCACCATCTCTATCAATCTGGTTTCTATAATGAATTTCGAAATTAAAAAAAAAAAAAAATGCTAATCTTAGTATCTGACATGACATGTCTAAGAATGCAAATGAACAATTCTTAGACTGTTCTTTGGACTTGGAAATCAATTGCTACGTCCCAGTCAACAGATTCAATTTACTAACTTTGCGAACTGTGACCCTGTATGATCATTAAGCGAAGGATATGAAAATAGTCGTGTGTGTTTTTTAAGTATTAATTAACTTAGTATTCTATTGTTTGTTATAAGGAAATGCTATACAAGTTAGCCGGAACTTATATTTCATTAAGTACTATAAATTTCGTTCTTAAATTATATAAGTGGCACCAATAAATTACTCCCCAAAAAATAATAATAATTATAAGTTTGTTCTTTAATCTGTTACCATTTTTATTATTAATTTACAGAGATTTTTCTCAAAGAAAACAAACGAAATAATAACATATATTAAAAATAAAATTTTATAAATAATTTCTAAACAGATTTTTTAGAAAATTGTGTGAATATCTGGCTATGCCATTTTTCTTTCCTTATTAGTAAGGCTCAAGGTCGAATGCAATTTTCATTTTTATGGATGAACAATGATGCATTCTTCAGCATTACGATATAAAGTTACTCTACTTGAGATATAACCACATCACCAGTAGATTCATCATTTTCTTAATGATTTAATTATCCAGATCGCGTTATAAATAAAAACAAAACCTATATTTTTTTTATTTTTTAAAAATTAATGGCAATATTAAAAATATAATTCGCCCATTTAAATTATAATATCCGATTTAAAACATATATATATATATATTATGTGTCATTTCTGAAGCAAGTTTAAGATCCACTTAACATGTCTGACATTAACCCATAAATTTTACTTGCTTCAGAGTTGATAATACGGCAGTTACAACTAATAGAAGTCTTCTATTATACAGTAAGTACGAGTTTTCCATAAGGATTTTTTGCTGGTGACACCCAAGTAATCTGGAAAAACCAATGCGAACAACACCTTTTTTTTTTTGTTGCTTAGAAAATAAAAAGTTGAAGGACATGATATATTGCGTAAATAGCGCTTTAATATTTGTCTACTGTATAAATGCGTAACGCGAAATTTATAGCAGAAACTATTATTAATTACGACTCTGATGTAGAAGTTAACTAATTGGAAAAGTTAAAAAAATAAAAATAAAAAAAGTTATCGGGAACTTTTAACAATGTATTCCTACCACGCTCGATAGTTCGTTAGGTGACACTAATGAAAACGTAGGTTGTTATCGATACCCAGCGAACGTTTTTTTATTTTTTCTGTTATTGAAAAAATAACTTTTAAAAGGTTGTTTACGCGTAGAGAAAATAAAAAATAATAAACTCACCACCACAAACAGCTGACGTTCCATATGTCTAGAAGAAAAACAGCAATGAGTACGTAACGCCAACTTATGTTCATTTTAACTCCGTCTATCACCGCAGATCGGCCATATCAACTGCGCATATCCAATTCTTATAATAGGCGGACGTTAACTTCTTTAGCTTTCTATATTCTGTCTGCGTTAATAGATAGGTTTCGATGTGGAAAGCCACTTAAAGAACCAACTATTCTCGGTGACGTAGTACACGTTTCAACTAGATAGCGGTGGAGTCTGTAAGTTAGCGAGAAGCCAGGCGGGACCCGTTATTCATTCGCCGCTGACTGCTTTGGTGGGCCACTGACATCTTTGTGCCTCTTCGACTGACGTATAGTAGTGAAGCCCGCAGGCTTTTCCATGGTCACTCGACCCGAAGTAAACATTGCTCTGTTGTTTTATCTCGGTTATATTGTTTAATAATTTGATCATTTAGTATTCTATATACGCTTCTGTTTATATTTAAAATGAGGATGAAGGAAAGCAATAATAATTATTTTTATTATTTTTATCAATTAGTTTCAACTGCAGCGATCGTTAGGAAATGATAAATTCAAGTTAATATATTTTTTTTAAGTCATAAAAATAAATACGTATAATAGATTTTTCCGAGGTTATCAAGATATACTTACCATCGTTAAAAGAAACAATGAGAAGATATTGGAGATAGTATAAGAAGATTATTGTGTTTTTTTTTTTTCATTGTGGTTACTGAATGACAGCAGATTTTCCTATTTTTTACCTTCCTGTCTGATGTCGTATCTCTTAGTTCATTTCTTAACTTAATGAGACCGCACATCTGTTAGCCAATAATTATGTTGTACTGTCTTATAACAAACAATACATGACTGGAGGCGATGACGCTCTTCTCTTTCTATATACAGTCTATATATATATATTTATACAGTATACATATATTTATGCATTTTGTCTTCTTTCTTTTACGTATAATTATAATGCACAGGACAGACATTTTTAATCTATAATTGAAACATAAATGACACTGGTGTTAAACGAATAAAATCGGCGTAAACAGAGTCGAAAAAATATTTTTATGTTAACATGATACAAGCGGAATGCGGACTTAATATTTACCACAACATATTTTCAATGTAAAGCTATACAAACAGTTTAAAAATCTGTTAATAGAAACAGGAAAAAAAAACTTTTATACGAGATTGAAGCAGTAATTTAAATAATTCTTTTATGCGAAAAAGTCGTAAGAATATTTAAAATGGAAATGAGAGTTAATAAAATTTCCCGTTATCGTGTGGCATTCAAAAATGGCAGACGGTGATTGGCGCCCCTAGTGACAAGTACCAGTACTATCTTCATTAGAGTTAACGGGTAGGTGGATGCAGAAGACGTTCTCTCTTAGCCGCGACTTCACCCAGTTTATCGCTTCGTGGCAACGTTTCCCGCCCTTATCGTGACTCTTACCGGAACTGACCGTTGTCGTCACGTACGTCACGATCGTGCGTGACAAGTGGTTTTTATGACCCCGCCACTAGGGGTGTGACTGTCACCAGGGGACGCCGAACTCTGCCTTAGCTATTGTGGATCTTGTGTTGATGACATCATTAGCATCTTATTAAGATATTAAAGTCTGACACATTCGACTACTCTGAGAAATAAAGCAAAATGCAATTTTTTAATCCCCAAACTGTTAAAAAGGGCATACTACTCCTAAAACTATCAATCGGTGCAAAAAAAAAGAAAAAGATAAAAAAACGACCTACGGATTTGTCGCATGACTAGCGGCTAAACAATCGCTAGCCTTCATGACAGAAGAATGGAAGAGACTGCTTGGCGCCTTGCATAGCGCTTGCATTTATACAAATATAATAATATGCGGCTCTCATAGCAATCAATAAATCTGTATACAGCCATTATTTTATGTTTAACAGTCCTAAATTCACTACTACACTATGCTACGACGATAATTAATAGACTGCATTCCATCATTAACATCAGCAAACCGTAAATGGCTCACCGATAGAAAAATAAAAAAAAAAGTCGTTTAAAGCGTTACAAAGGATTAAAATTCCTATTTAACTGCAATAAAAGTGTTACCGGAGCGTGCTTTCTAATTATTTAATTTGCATCACGTACAAATAAGCCAAGTATCTGTTAGAGAATCCTTGTCCAGATAGGGGCAAAGAGAGCTGCCCTCGCAGGGACCTGGCGTGTACATCGGTACTTCCACGCCCCTTCAGCGTCTCCTCACGCGATGGGGGCAACCATCTCTCCT
>WUQG02164438.1:0-23227 GCA_011317285.2 Androctonus mauritanicus
ATAGTTCAGGGAAACAATAGGGAACACTGTGGGAACAAACAACTAGCCTTAGATAAGTCAAACCAATTGAAGAAACAGATGGAAGAAACAAGTGAACTTGTCAGTAAACAGTAATTATAGAATAAAAAATTTTTGCAACATTATATACTATAATTTCTTTATTATTATAATTAGCTTTATTTTAAAAGCTGTTTTTCATTTATTTAGATGAATCATTGTTTAATCATAATCCATTATTTTATTGGCCTTTGCTTAATATTATTTTGAATAAATTCATTTTTGAGAATGAAACATCTATTTTTAACATTATATTTATGCCAAATAAATTTTTGATTTGTAAATTTTTGCTTTATAGCACCTCTAAGAACAAATTAACTTGTAAAGTCAAGAATTACCTGTATATTGAATATATAAATTTAATAAATAGATTAAGATTATTCAAATTCCGAAAATTTGACTTTTATGAAAAATATATATATATATATATATATATGTCAAAAAGATTTATATAATCTTGTATTAAATTCAAATATTTTTATAAAAGATAATTGCTGTATGATTGTTTATTATTATTATTGATGTTATATGGATTAGTATATTTAACAAAGCATCAGGTTTGGCTTAGCAATCTAAAAGGGATTTACAAGGGTGAGTTATCCATTATAAATAGGCAGATTTTTTTTATAATGTTGCATACTGTATTATATAGGTAAGTTTTATATTATACAATAGTCAAAATTTTAATATATATATGAAACTTTAAATAGTTGTAGTGTTTATGCTGTCTGCTGTAAAGCAGGGTTAAAAGTTGTGATAATTTATATTTATTATTTGTTATTTTATTGTTAAAATTAATATTTAGTTGAAATTTAATTATTAGAATTTTAAATTTAATTTTAGTTATTAGAATTTAGTTATTATATATTATAGCATTATGTTTATATGATTGTTTTTGTTAAATCTTTTAGATGATTACTCTGTTCTTTTAATATTTACATAAAATTTTACTTCCTAATTATTTTATAATTACTTATATTATCTCTTATTATTCTGGCACTTCTATTGGAAAGTTATAAATTCTGGTTTACAGAATAAGATTTTTAAACCAGATAAATCAGTGTTTAGAATAGTTTATGAATATTAGATTCTACCTTTATATCTAAGTACTGTTCAACTTTATTTAGAATCTGATCATTGTAAATTTAATTAATCTTATAGCATCAAAATATAAAATTACAATTATAACATAACTGAAATTATATTATATATTCAATATAATTGTTCTTTTCATTATTCATACTGAATAATTCTACAAATAATAGGTAAACTAAATATATATTTTTATTAGAGGAATTATACTAATTAATTATACAAACATGTTATAGTTTATCAAAATATATAAACAGATAAATCTTGTTTATGTTTAAACAGTCCAAAATAGATTTTTTTATTATGTTTGTACATAACTATATAATTTTTTTTATAAATATACGTGTATATAAATTACACAATAAAAGATTCAGTAATACTATCTAATAAATAATAATATCTGATGATAATAAATATAATAACACTTTTATGATATATGATAATGTAAAATCACAAAATCATACTTACATATTTATGTAATTTGTTTCAAAAATTCCTGTAAGAACTTTCCTAGCATATTATTTCTATATAATATTAAACATTTTTAATGCAATATGATTTTTTCATTTGTTTATTTCGTGTTATAAAAATAATTAAATTTGTTTGATTGTGCAATTTATTTCACTTAGCATACACTTCTCTCAAGCTGAGCAAAATCTCATTTTCTATTGTAATGATGTACATATTTTAATTTTTGTTTTCTGATATAAGCAGATTGCAAATCTGGAATGGCTTAGGATATTCTTTATTAGGATAATAAGTTTAAAAACATCCTTAAATAAATGGTTTACTTTGTGATTCTATATAAAAATTAACAATTCATTCAAAATGAAACCTAGATAACTCCTAAATAAATTTAAAACTTTTTATAGAAACTTGATTAACAAGCAAAAATAAATTTATTGTAAAAATTATAATATATCATGAATTAAGTATTGTGAAAATAAAAGTTTTTTGATTTTTTTCCCTGAAAGTTGTATGGCTGTAGATTGAAAATATTAATCTTTTTGGGGCTTTATTTAATATCTATTTCATATATCAACTTTTGTTAAATTTTTTTATCATTGAACAAAATAATAATAAAATTTAACAAAACTTTTTATTATTTAAATTTTGACAAATTTTTAAATTTATTGAAAAGTTTTCACATCAAATGTTGACTTACAAATAATATCATCATTAATTACAATTGTTGAATTTCTTATTGCAGTAGAGGTCAGAATAATAGGAAATATGACAAATAATTTTTAATTATTGAATATTAATTTTTAAAAAGTTAATTTAAGTTTGTTTAATCTTGTATATTGAGTTGTTTATTAATTATTATATTAGTTATGATTTTTTTATACATATATATTATCACAAAACTTCTGAATCAGATTTTATTTAATATTTGATATAAATGAATTGCAAATTACCTTCCAGCATCCTGATTCCGAACCATTACAGGTTGATGAAGCTATTGTGCAGAAATTGCATGGTTTCTTTCCTCAAGCAGAGTTTGATCATATACGTAACTTATTAAAAACGTAAATAACTTTTTGACAATACTTTTAGATCATAATTTTTATAAAGAGTTTATAGAACATGAAAATTTTTAGGCATAACAATCAGGAACATGAAGTGATAGCTGCCCTTGCAGCTGGAAGCAGAGGTTCTAATAGTCGTCATCAAAGTCCTCATCCAAGTTCTCCAAAAATGAAATTACGCTATTTGAAATTGGTGTTTCCAGAAGCTGATGAAGCAGTTTTGTTTGATGTTCTTCATAAGTAAGACATTTATATAGATTAAAAAAAATTTGGTCAAAAATATTAAATTTAAATAGAGTAATTATTTTAATTTTCATTACGTAAACTATTAATTACACTAAAAGTTTATACAATTTTTAATATCAATATTTAAAATTTAAAAGATTCGTCATATTTTAAAAAGTAATCAAAATATATTTTAATAAAATCATATCAATAATATATTTCCAGTAGTATATTTTTAATATGTTTACATATTAATTTCATCCTAATGGATGACTATGAAAAAACTCCAAAACTTTATGAACTGCTAAGTGAAATCAGATTATCATGGTTTTGATTAGTAAGATTTTAATTCGTTCATTGTGTGATCATGACATTTAATGCACTTTTTTAAAATACTGAAGGCTGCATTAAGTTTACTCCATAAAAATTTTATTAATATAAATTATATGTTCAGATCAGATAAATATTCTAATTTGATGCAAATAAATATTTTTATTGAAAACATATTATTAAGATTTATAAATTTTAAATGTAATTTCTTACAAAAGATAAAGTTATAAACATTTTTAATGCAATATAAATATATTTTTTTATATAAACAAAAAAAAAATGATTTTAATGTTAAATTTCAAATTATGAATTTTATTAAAATATTTCATTTATATATTTGTGACTTTTTTATTTTCAAATTTTATTAAGTAAAATAATTTGTGAACTATTCAGAAGTGTTTTGTTTGCTTAGCTGTGATAATAATGCCCAAGAAGCCAGCAATCGTCTTATTGCAATGGGTTATAATAAAAGAGATACACCAATCACTCGTCCAAATAGTGGACAAAAACCTCCTCAACAACAATCTCGTCCAAATTCAGATATTCAACGTCCTACACTTCCTTCAGAACGACCAATCACTATGACACCTCCAACTGCTGCTGACAAAAATAAATGTATGATTAAATATTTTGTTTAAGCTTTATAATTTCATAATCTTTCTTAAATTCATATAAATTTTGTTATAAATTTCAAAAAATTTTTGAAAATTAAGTAGTTGAAAAATAATGTTAATGCTATTTATTATCAAATAAAATTTTCTTTATGACTTTATATTCATGTTATTTCAAAAATTTTAATTTTATTAGGGATTGATATATTATTTTTTACTAATTGCAGTAATGTGCAATCTGCAGAATCAGTTTCCTGCAATTTCTCGAACATTAGTTAATATGGCTTTAGAAACAAGTAATTATAATGAGGAAAGAGCTAAACAGTTTTTAACAGCAATGACACCACAAGATAAGTTAGTATAAAATATAATCAATATATTATTTTAACTTTTGGAAATTTTAGGATTACCAAGAAAATTATGTTAGTTAAAATCTGAAATCATTAAATTAATTAAATAATTATATATATATATATAAAATTATTATTGGTATTAAAAATCTGAAATTTTTAATATATTTATATATATATATATATTAATGCTTTCAGATTTTAAATATCAATAATAATTTAATTAAAACGTTTAATTTTTTCTTCTTTTTAATTTTGAATGCAAGGACAGAATTAATAGTTAATCTAAATTTTTCTCAAAAAAAAAAAAAAATTACAATTTTCTGGTCATTTTTATGAATATTTTAATAGGAATATTTTAAAAAATCATATATTAATTAAATTTATGATGTACAGTGGTACCTCGACTTATGAACTGTTCTACATACGAATTTGTTTTTGTATCCCATTTTGGCCTCTAGAAACAAACTTATTTTCAAGATATGAACTATGATACTTTTTAATATTATATTTGTATATTTTCTATAAATTTCGTATAAAAATATCTCAAATTATTTTTTGAAATATGCATATATAACTGTTAATGTGATAGACTGTTTATTCTTGATAATATTAAAGATTTATATAATAATTTCTAGTCATATTTGAATTCTTTGTTAGATAATTTTTAATTAGTGACATGAGTTAAAGCCTAAGAGACAAAAAGAAGCAACTGAAGACAACAAATCAAAAACTGAATTACAAAACCAGTCACAAGAAAATTGATTTTTTTTTTTATTTAATGGAAGGTAATTTTTATACAAAACATGTATAAAACCAAATATTTCAAAAATAAAAATAATTGTAAACAAATTACCGGTAATATTATTTTTATTGTTTTCGAAATTTCTAAATCTGGAAATGAATTAATTAATTTTCCATAAGATAAAATGGAAAACTGAGTTTCAAGATATGAACTTTTCAGATTATGAACTGCAAACAGGAACAAATTAAGTTTGTAAGTCGAGATACCACTGTATTTATAACTAGTGATATAAACTTTCAAAAAATCATAATTGAAGTAGAAAGAAAGTTTTATATTATAAAATAAAAACTATGATTTGACAAAAATTAAGTCCTGAAAAATAGTTAAATATTCAGCTGCCAAATACAAACTTACATGATAACTGAAAGATGGTTACCAATTCCTTGTAATCATATCATATATTATATACTGTTATTAATTGTTAATGAGTATGGATAATATTTGCATAACATAATAGTTAGATTCCTATAAAATCTAATATACTGTGAAATTATACTATATGAGACTAAAAATTAGTACAAAAAGACAGGTTACATTCCAAAAGCTAACAAAAATGTACTATTTTTTTATATTTATAATTATCAGAAATGTAATATTTATTAAAAATAGTGGTAGCTAAACAACTGTCTTACAAATTGTGATACATATATGTCAGATAATATGCATGGGATCATAAAAATAAGTTGGTTTCCAACAAATTTTTTTTTTTGCATAATGGTTAGCAAATCAATTGTGGGGATTTACAAAAAAAGAATAGAAATGTTGAAAAATTATTTCTAACATCATAAGATTTTTTTAGTGTTAAAAATTTATTAAAAGAATTGCATAATTTTTATTTTAAAAATTAAAGAATGTTTATTTTGTTATTATTTATAATCTAATGTTATTTAGTCTCTTATATTTTATGTCTCTTTTATCTCTTATAGTTTAAAAAAATGCTTATATATTGATAAAATAATTTATAAGAAAAAAATTACAGGAATACTTTGAAAGTGCAGCTAATGTATTCCAAAAATTTCTTGCATTAACTGAATCCATACTGATCAGGAAATGTATTTAATAGAAAAAATGATAATTAATTTTTGAAGAATATTTTTTTCATTTAAAAAAATAATTAAAATTCATTGATTTAATAATGGGATGTAGAATGCTTTAAAAAATTTATAAGATGAAATAAAAAGATGCAATTAAATTATTACTACTATCATTTCTTCTAAAATGGAAGTCATTTTATTATTATTTACAATTACATAGCTATATGGCAAAGAAACTGAATTATTAGTGTTGCATTAATGGGTACAGTGTTTCTAGGTAATTATATATATATAACTATACTTAACTATACATACATAACTATATATGCACTATATATATATATATGTAGTGTATGTATAGTTATTAAAATTAAAATAATGTATTTCTATAATTAAATAATAAATTAATGGTAAAGATTTAAAAACCTTTTTAACCGTACTTATATCTTTAAATATAATAAAAATAATAATAATTAAATACCAAAGACAAGAAATGTGACATTATTATAGCCTATCATCTGTAATATACAGAATAGTCTTTGACTTACAACAAAGTTTGGTTTAGAAAATTTCAAGTTTTACCATTGTAAGTTGGAAATGATCGAAGTCTGAAATACCCAAAATTTATGGATTTTTTGCCACTATTTTTTAGGACACTATATGTTGTTTAAATAAACATAAGGAATACAAAATTACAAGAATCAGACACAAAAAAGGATTCTTTCCATATATTAGATCATTGGGTTAGGGAGCCAAATCTAGGTCAATTGCATTGACCAATAACAGAATATATTGATGACATTGCTACCATAAATATGAGTTGATTGTAAGTTGAGGACTGTTCTGTAGTTGTACAGTATACAATACAGTATTGGATTTATAAATTTTTAAAATTTTAAGAAATTAGATGAGCAGTAATGAATATATTACTGCATTATAGTGAATCATTCCACACTAATAAATCCTCAGATCAAATTCTAAACCATATTATAATGAATCTCATACTGAATGAAGCCACACTATCTGAGGTATTCATGTATTTCAAATTGCTATACTTTATTAAGAAACATTGTAAATGATATTTAATTAAGAGTATTATTTTATATTTTAGACAACCTACAGTTCAATCAGAATCAATTGTTCAACCTGTAGATAAAGATAATACTGTAGAAAGTAATTGTCCAGCAATTACTGATCCTACACCTCCAGTACCTCCAAGAAGTCGACATGTATCGTCATCCCAAGAAACAACTGAAGCTTCTTCACAACCTTCAATAGTTGAACAATTTTTAAAAGGTAGAGATTGTTTTTATAATTATGAAATGATAAGAAAAATAGTCTAAATTCTTTCATTTTTTTATGATTGATATATATATTTTAAAGCAGCAGTTCTCAATCTATGGTATGCATACCTTGGTGGCATGCAATGAACTTACAGGTGGTATGCGAAAGATAAACTATTTTTGAAAAATTATTTTTAAATTATTTATTCAAATAATTTAAAACTGGTATAAATAAAAGAAAGTAAAACTATATCTCCATTATATCGATTACTGCCTTTGTCAGCTCTGTCATAGACAAAAATGTTCAGGCTTATTGCAATCTAGATCATATGCATCAATGGTCATATGCCATTTTACCATCATACTGCACAATTGCCAGCACATGGTTTTTATGCTGTATTTATAGATTAATTTGGGATTTACTATAGTGGGAACTAGTAAATATCAAATTATTAGCGTGCGACTTATTTGCAAATTATTATGGTAATTATGTTTTGATTACCAAAAAACTAAAATATTTTTTATTTGCTAACCTATTTTTTTATTTTGATGCCAAAATTTTTTTAAATGGTGATGGTATGGAGAAATTTTGATATTTTTTGGGTGGTGTACAGAACTCAAAAAGTTGAGAATGGCTGCTGTAAAGAGTTGCTTCTATTTACCTATTGTTCCTAATTGAGAAGATCCAATGCCAATTATCTGTATATATTTCATAGAATAATAATCCAGTCATAAAACAAGTAAATAAACAATATCAACCTACTTACAAATTTTCAAAAGGAAATATGTATTTCTTTATTAATTAATTAATAAAACCATGGATAAACATTTAAGCAAAACAATGTTCTATAATAATGTATCAACAATATAATATCTGATGGACTTCAAAATTAATAATAATTGTATTGATCTAAGACTTATTATTTTAAATAACTTTAAATTTTTTATTTCAAAAATGTCACTGTACTTACTTTTAGAATTATTGTCTATATAATCATAAATATTTAAATGGTATTAATATAATTCACAGTAAATCATAATAAAATATTTTTATTTATCATATTTTAAGCAAATTATTTAAATTTAAATTTGTCCTTTCATATGGGAAATATTAGGAAAGGCAATTTTAGGAATATAATTCAATATTTTTTTTTTTATACAAAATACAAAGAACAAATCTCTTCTAATTATTATTTTGATATTTTTGTGATTCTTTTATCATATTTTAAAATTTTCTTTCTAATTTCATTTTCTCATTCTTTTATACCAGTATGATTAGGAAATAATGGATAGCCTATTTTAAAACTGTTATTTATTTAAATTTAATTAGTGATTGTATTTTCCCAAACTTTTTGCTTTTTCAAGATTCAAGAATTCCCAAATTAATAATTAATTTATTTCTTGAGATTTGGAAATTCTCAAGAATTTCAAAATTCTAAAATAATGTTTAATTAAAAAATATTAGTTTTAATAAGGATTAAAAACAAAATGAAGCAGAAAAAATCGAGGAAAATGAAAATAAAAAATATTGGGTTGTTTTATATTTGTTTTTATTTAATCTTTTAATTATATTGAAAAAATAACTCACATTTTAATAATAATAGAAAAATAATTATATTTGATTTATAATTACTGGCAATTTTTATTTAATTTAATAATATGTATAAGTTTAATTTAATATGTTCTTATACAATTCATACTGTTTATATGAATTGAAAATTAGCTTTTCAATTCATATAAACAGTCTATTCATTTATCTGTTAAACTGGTCTTGTGTTTGGATACAAAAATTTCAGAAATGGAATTTTTATGCCTAATCTTATGTAGATGTATATGAGCTTTTTAGCCTATATGAATGCTTATTTTTTATACATCACTATATTTGAATATCTAAGCCAGTGATTCTCAACCTTTTTTCTGTTGAGGAACACATTTTAATATTTTAAAATTTGTCAGCACATCTAAATATTTTAAATAATAATTTAGATTTAACAACGAATTTTTATTAATAGATTATTATATTTATTCTTATTTATTACATTCAGATTACAGACATATTATATTTTTAGAGGATCATTAAATGGCGGCCCTTATTAAGTTATAGTGCCACCTGCAGATTTTGTCTCTTTAGAGAAACTATAATTTTAATTCAATTTTTATTCCTTAATTTTTAAATTATGAATAATGACAAAAAATTTTGGCTGTTGCAGAAATTTGATGGTTAGATTATTTTAACAATACCCTATTTATAGAAATTGGTACAGTGGTCACTATTAATATATATGATTCATACAATTACATATATATAGTTCTTATACATATATAAATTCATTCTTAATTTTTTGCAACACACTGTCAATCATTTGATGGCATACTAGTGTGCTATGTTGGTGGCATAGTGATTGAGAATCACTGATCTAAATCAACAGATACGCCCCTTAGAAAAAGTTAAGACTCTCTTAATTTGTTTATGCAATTTTCTAAGAGAGCTCTATCATCTCTGGCCATTGGGGAAGTAGGATTTTTGGGGAATAATTTATGGCTAGCTATCCATTCGTATTCTCTGGTACACTCCCCTATATATCATATACATCAGTAGACATCATTGTTAGTCTGGTGAACTGCTGAATGGATTAAAAACCAGATATTTGTTTTGGCTTTGTTTATATAAATGTCATCATAAGCCTGTCTGCATCACAACATGGTGAATCCACAACAATAGAAATATTTAAAATTGCAATAAAGTGAATTTTTGTACAGTTTATTGATCTGTGTATTATTTTAGTTTTTATATGCCTGTTTTAAGTATTATTTTGTGATTAGTTTAGGTAATTTTCTTTTTGAAATATAAAGTTAGTAGAAATAATGTGGATAAATCACATGATTTATCTGCTTAGTTTATTGTCTTGGAGATATCATAGGGCCAAAAAATGTCAAAATAATTAATGTATTACTATGAAATTTTTAGGATACAAATTCATAGAATTTATTTTTTAATTCCTGAATTTTCTAAGAATGTTTCTTGAGAATTGAGAATCCCAAAATAAAAGATCAAAAATTCTTGAGAACCAGAAATCAAGATTTCTCGGGATAGGAATCTCAAACATAGTTGCTAAATTTAATATATATTATAACAGAATACTGTCAATGTTAAATTTATTGAATAAATAAATAAATAATACAGTAAATTCTCAATTAAACTAGGAATGTGGATTAATCCTGATTAATCTGCAACCCAGAATTGATGTTAAATTATCAATATCTATCTTAAATATGATATCTGAAAAATTTTTAAATGCATTAGATGTGTTTTTTTATTATATCTTAGATAATTGGTATTAAAATTAGAATCAAATTAAAATTACAAATATTACAATAATTTTTTGAAAAAATAAATAAATTTCCTTCTTCAATAAATAATGCAAATTTGAACATATGTATACTTATCACCAGTTTATGAGATTAAAGCATTCTTGGAAAATTTATAAATTGAATTCTCTTAAATTGGAAAATTATTGTAAATTGAATTTTCTTAAATTTAGGTCTAAATTTCCATTAATTTCCATTAAATAAATTATAATATGATTCTGAGCTAAAAAAAATGGTTGCTATTCTTTTGGCTCAGAATCATATTATAATTTATTTAATGGAAATTAATGGAAATTTAAATCTAAATTTAAGAGAATTCAGTTTATGAACATTTTTCCAAGAATGTTTTAATCTCAAAATAACTTCAATAATTATCATTAAATGTTATAAAAAAAGCTAAATAATGCAAGTTTCTTAGAAAGTCTAATCAAGAAGCCAGATGCCGACATGAACATGTTAGAAAAATTTCTGTGTAGACCAATATGCTATCTTATTCTGAGCAGATATCCCCATTGGCATCTGTATTTACTGCAAATATATTATATACTTTGCCCTAAGACACATTAGAACAAAGGGCTAACATCACAGCATTATCTATTCTAATTCATTCAGTGCACTATAGGCTCCGATCTCATCAAAATTTTCCCTACATCCAACCCTGTTTAAGATTCAAAAGTTTCTCTCTCTTTTATCAAAAAATGGATATACCATCAAGTTTTGCTGGGCTCTGGAACATGTTGATATTAAGGGGAATAAAATATCTGATATGTTGCCAAGTCAATTACCTCTAACCATTCATACGCTTTTAAAGTCACCCTCATTAAAACGAATCTGAAGCAGTTATAGCAGCACATGTTGGATGAACAATCTAACAACAAGTATCACAAGATTAAACCATTGGTCAAGCCATGAGACTTAAGCTACCACAGAAATAGGAGAGAGGAAGTCATCCTTACAAGAATTTGAATAGACCATAGCTGGCTTACCAATATGCATTTATTAATGGATGAAGATCAGTCTCTCTGTGATCATTGTAATTGTATTCTGTATGTTAAACATATTTTAATTGAGTGTTCATATTTTATAAAGGAATATTCACTACATTTTAATTATTCTGATTTTAATCTCAAGTACCTTATTGGTAATGAAATTAATTATTCTAGCATTTTTGCCTTTTTGAAAGGCATTTGTGTTTTTAATCTTATATATTTTTTATTTTATGCTAGTTATTTATATTTGACATTTTTTCACAAGTTTACATGTTTACTGTTGCTTATTTATTCATAATTTTAGTTTGACTTTGTTACTGATTTATTCATTTATTTTACTTGTGGCTATTTAAACCACTTTTATCACTTTTCTTTTATTTCATTGTTATGTTTATTTTTTACATACTGGTGCACTTTGGTCTATAAGGCTCTTGGGCCCACACAACCAACCAACCAGCATGCTATTATTCATTACCTGGAGTAACTAGGTCAATTCTGAATCCTCTACATATGCATTTAGAGAAAGCTGGATCCAACCCATCAACTCTATCCTTCAAGATGACATACGGTAAAGTGGTCACTTACAATATTGGTGGATTCTAGGTTCAATTTCAGATCCAAATCTTTGGATTTTTCAGGAGGGGTTCAAGTCCAACCTATTGAACTCAGTCTTCAACTTTCCAGTTGACCTCATAAGAGTGTGGGTAGGTCATGATGGGAACTGTGGTATCTTGTCACTTAGTAACTATTCATTGGAAAATCACATAAAGTTACACACAGAAATATAATAGCAATGCTATCTAATCTTTGATTAGAAAGCCACATAAACATTGGAAAGAAATATTGAAAGTATTGCCAAAAGTTGATAGCTGCATAGTTTAGCAATTTCATAAAGTATTCTTTGCAATAAAACATTAAATCACAATAATTCAATACAAGCATTAATCAAAAACAAATAATATGGTAAAATGTTACATGTTTCATCAAAAAAACAAAGAAAATATAACAGCATTTGAATTAATGAAAATGCCATTTCATAATATTAATAGAAAACTAAACTTCACTATTTATCTACTGAATGACTATATTATAAAATATTAGTTTACAGCTTAGAAGATTCAGATTCAATTCCAGCAACACGCTAGATTTTTTTCTGATTGGATTCAGCTCTGAACCTATATGCCTCATTCATTATTTTATGACCAATCCCATCATGAGATTGGTTGTTATTAGCAGAGCAATACAATTTGCTTTAATCATAAGGACCTGGAATCAAATCTGCTTCCCACTTGAAATGCAGATATGAGAAGTCTGTGTGGTATAAAATAGGACAGATAATGATATTGGTAGTGGTACCTCATAATTCGACACTAATCTGTCACCAAACTAGTGCCAAATTGAGAAACTGTCGAATTGTGGGACAATATTTCCCATATAAGACTATGAAAAATAGATTAATTCATTATTGGATTCCTATCCCACTTCTCCTAATGGGGAGTGTGAGAGAGATATACTATATTTTACTATTTATAACACACTAAATTACAAAATATACTATTTTATACACAATACACACGATTTATTTGCCTTTGGATATTTTAAGTCTTCTTTATCCTGTTCTACCTTTTGGATATGTAAAACCAGCCTCGATTTGTTTTAAATTCCTCAATTTGATCTTAGGTACATCCTGGAATTTTCTTCACAAATTTTATGAAAATTAAGCAACTTTTCCATCTCTTCATTAATAAAAGATCTATTCTTATCAGAAATCATCATTGCTTCAGCAGACACCTTCACACCCATAATCTTCTCTCTCTGTTGCAAAATGTTGCAACAGAGAGAGAAGATTATGGGTGCTAGGATTTTGCAACAGAGAGAGAGATTATGGGTGCTAGGGTGCTCTGCTCAATCAAGTATCCTTCTTTCTGGTTTCAATTCTGATCAGTTTTCTTTGAACCCATTCTTACATTTCACTCAAAAGACCAAAGAAGACAAACAAGATCTGACAACACCCAATTCTATGTATGCGCATGCACCATACCGTGAATTTTCAAATGTTGAATTGTGAGGCATCATGTACTGGTTATATTACTTCATATTAAAATTATGCACTTTAATTTACCACTTTTAAAATATTTGATTTTTATAAATTTCTCATAAAAGCAGGGTAAAGTTTATAAATAAAATTTTTGGAATAAATTATATTTGCTTGTAAAATAGGTTTCTTATATCAGGACCTCCATAAATCAGGATTGATCTATATTATTATTTTAATGTAAGATTTTGATGGAGTTGGTCAAATTTGTATGTCTATTCAATATAAGTAAACTTTTCTTATTATTTTATTTTAATTTTAATTTTTTTGATTTATGAATTAAACAATTATTTACAGAAAATACTCAAGAAGAAGTATTAGGAAAACATTCTGTGTAAGTATTGAAATTGTAATTATTGAATTTATTTTAAATTATATTAAAATTTTAAGAATAAATATATAAACTTTTTAGTAAGTTAATTATTTTAAAATAATATTGAAACTTTATCAAATTCAAGGGGGATAATGAATTACAAAAAATAGATAAATTGTAACAGATTAGAAGAAAAGTTTAAAAATAAATATAAATTACAAAAAGCAGTAACATAATATCTCTTAACAATTAATATGCAAGACTGTTACATTTACAATAGACCTCTGTATAATATAGATTCCCATAATGTGACAAAAAAGTTGTACTAGGATTTATATAATGTGGCTATATTATGTTATATGGGCCTCATATAACACAGATTCATATAATACCCATATAACATATTATATAATTCCTATATAACATTTTCCCAATATTATATGGGATCTTGTCGATGAGTTTACTACATACTGGTAGTCCGCTAAGTGCGAATTAATCCACCTGGCCATAGCCTTTCAAAAGATATATTTCAGAATTCAAAAGATATAAGTTAACATCCCATTATATGGGATGTTAACTTATATCTTTTGAATTCTGAAATATAGAGAAATAAAATTATGATGATAATACAATTTTATATTGAAAATATAAATAAACCAGACTGCTATACAAAATTTTTTATTGAAAATTAGTAGTAAACATATTATATACAGGCATTCCTCACTTTAAGATATTTTGCTTTAGAGTGCTTTGCTAATATGGTGATTTTCAATTATGCTCATGTTTATTATTTTCAGCACTTAAAACTTTGTTTTTAAGATGTTTTTGGCCATGATCTGCATATCAATTGAATTGAATAAATCAACTGGTACCAAACTGGTGCCATTTTATTTACATTCAGTCTATTTTTATGCCTAGTGTTATTGTATACTTAATAAATGATAGTGTAAATATTTGAGTTTTTTAGGCTTTTCTATATATTGGCATATGAAGAAAAGACTGTGATTTTAGATCATGCCATAAAGCAAATATTGCCTTTTTAAAGCAATATTTGCTTTATGGCATGGTCTGAAATCTAACCCTTCATATTAGAATGAAGTATGCCTATATATATATTCAAATCCAAAGAGATAAGAAAGAGAGAAAGTAATGCACTCTTTACATATTCTCTCTTTATATTACATCAGAATTTGACTTTTTGTTAAGACAATGAAATGGAAAAGTGCAATCTTTTGATATTGTATAAATGAAATTATATGAATAAAATATTTTTGCATCCATATCATTGTTTTTTCAATTTCAGGAAAAAATATAAACTTATATAAAAACTGCAAATTAACAGGTAAAAAGTCCTTCATTAACAGAAATGTTTTGGTAGATAGTCACCGTCTTCAGCTAATCTAAACAAACATGTTTATATTGCAAAGTTGCTAATTTCAATAAATAATAACTTCAATAATATTTAATGGCTAATGACTCTGTAATAATTCCAAAGTTTGCCTGGCCAGGAACTTCTACCAGAAAACTAATTTCCAAAACAATAGTTGTTCTAACACTATAAAACAACCAATCAGAAATTCATGGTTGCTAAAGAAAATCATGGACACATGTTAGAATCACAACAACAAAATTACTTTAGTATACTTAACTATAAATAGAATAAACACCAAACAAATAAATTTAATAATAAAAAAAATAGTTTATTAATTTCACAAAAAACACCCACAAAAGTGTTAATAAGCTTCATTTTAACAATAATAAAGCACAGACAAATTAGTAAAATAATTTAATTATCAACTAAAAATCCAAAAAACATTAATAAATTTATTAAACAACAATCCAACTAACAAAAGAAACCTTAAATTAATTAGACTACTAAATCTCCACTCATGATACAAGAAAATAATTAACTGATCACTTGATAATTCACAATATTGCTAAGTCTAATTTGTTGCTTCAATTCCACTCACCTCAAACTCAGTCAAGGTAGAAATTTTTCTTATAAACGACTTACAAGGTAGCCTTGTACTCAAGCTTATTTAAATAAACCTATCAGATAATTTCTATTTTCTCTACTCACAGAATATTACTGACAATTATGCAATTATGTCATTCATCTTTACAATTACAATATTTAACATTATATTTATAATATTTTACAATTCCATTGAAAAAAAACAACTTTTAACTCAATTACAAGATGTCTCTCCAGCAGTGATGTTCTAAGATTGAATGATGTTATGGATGCATCCTTGAAGATAAAACCATTGCATTTCTTATTGTCAGTTTTGAAAGTTTGAGTCAGGAGTATAAGTATCTTTATCCTTAATTCAAATAAAACACCCAATAAATAAATATAATATGAAATAAGTAGATATAAAGAAAAGGTTTGACAAAAACAACTAGGTTTAATAGAAAGCAAAAACGTTTTCGGTATCTACAATACCATCATCAGTTAAAGAATTACATTCCAACTGATGATGGTATTCTTTAACTGTATTCCATTCCAACTGATGATGGTATCATAGATACCGAAAACGTTTTTGCTTTCTATTAAACCTAGTTGTTTTTGTTAAGCCTGGTTTATTTTCTACTGCTTTTTGTGCTGTTTTTTTGGAACTTTAGCAATAGAAGTGAAACAGTATTAGTTTTTTGTTCTTAAAGTTAATCTCATCTTTTTTAAAATTTTTTAAAATCAAAACTGAAATGGATTATTGTGCAATGTATTTTTATTAATGAGAAATTACTATTTTGTAATAATTTAAATTTTTTGCTATGTATTGTTTTAAATGGGCCACATTTTATGAACCTCGTATTTCTATAAGCATATGTGGTGTTTTCATTATTGAGGTAGGGAGACATATTTCATTGACATTTAAAAATAAAAGATCTCCTTTCAATCAACTTTGATGCAAACCATGCATATAGAATCATCAGTTTAAATATAAAGGCATTTAATTGGTGATAACAACATTAATAAATTTGCACATTGTAAAAACAGTAGTCTGCTTTTAGATGCTTTTATGATGATTATCACTCGAATAGATGCACATTGGCCATTGAAATTGAGGAGGATCCTTTTGACAAATAATATAATCTATATTTGTTTATTAATTACATTTTTTTATATGTGTATTTAATATTTGTGATGGAAATGTTTAAAGAGCATAGCTAATAAATTAAATAATTACAAAAGAGTAATTTCTCATTAATAAAAATACATTGTAAAATAATCCATTTCAGTTTTGATTTTAAAAAAATTTTAAAAAAGATGAGATTTAAATCAATATCCTTCCAATCAGTAATCAGAAGCCAAATGCATCGCACTTTGACAGCACTCATTAGAATGTTATGAATCTGTATAGAAATAACAGAAAATTTTAAACCCTTTGTTTTTAGGAATGCTTGAGAGTTGAATCATATTATTTTATCATGAGTTTGTGGGAGGATAGTACAGTATTACAATATGTATACAAATTGGCAAAATTGAAGGGAGGCCATGGTTGGCACTTCTTTGATTAGTTGAGATAGTTAATTTGAATGATGAGGTGCAATTTGTTCTGAATGATGAAATGTAAAAAGAAAATGGCATAAAGAAGTGCTAAAACTGATGCAATATATATAAGTTGACTAAGTTTGATTATTTGTAGGGTGACCATTCATCCCAGATTTTGATAAAATGCTTCACATCAGTGTTCCCCATATTTTGGAAAACATTCTGGATTTTAAAAACCATCCCATTTTCAAGATGCAAGATTTATTATTATTTTAAATTTCTGTGAAATATTGGCTATCTAAGTTATATTTGACAGCAGTACTATTCTTAAGATGCGTTTACACGAAGTGTATGCAGCCAACACTTTGTCGCGTGCATACTAGCGTTGCTGGCTGCAAATGCATTTACACAAAGCATATTCGTGCGGACGCGGGAGAAGTGTGTGAAGTTTGAGAGCAAGCGCACTTTGATACACTTTCCAAGAAGTTTGATACACTTCCTTCAATAGTCCTAGTGAGAGTAGCTTTAACTAAAATGGAGGAAGAAAGGGATGATATCATTTCTAGCATTTCTGCTCTTTTATTAGCAGAATCAATAAAAAAAGTAAAAGAAAACGTAATATATTAATAAATATTGCCATTTTTTCTCAACTCTCTATTCACGTGATCAATTTCTTATCGCTGATTGGTTACACTAGTGTTTGTAAGCGACAAAATTCAACTTGGCGAATCCTGTCACGCATAAATGGATAGTTGTTGCTAGAGGAAGTATGTTCTTTTAAACGAGGCATTTTCACATTTACTGCATTGTTGCGCGACATTTTGTCGGCTGCATACGCTTCGTGTAAATGCACCTTTAGGCTTAGGTAAATGGGGCACTTTTGAAATTTTCGCGTAAAATTGGCTACATTCAGTAAAATTGTTTGAAATGCAGATTCTAAACATACATTAAATCAATGTTGTCAAATACATGCCAATGTCTAATAAGTGTTTTGCTATTCAAATTCATTTTCAACTCAAAATATGGGATGATTTTTAAATATTATGATTAAAAAGTGTATTATTGTATTGATATTGCTGTTAAACAATGAATGTGATAAGTTGATAAATATACAAAAATGAAAATAAAACATATTACAATTTTTCTTGCCCTGGATTATCTTGAGTAGAAAATGGCAGCCAGATCATGTGATATGAATAAATAAATAGAGCAGCTGATAAACCTGAAGATTGAGTTTAGATAGTTATATTAGACATGTTAAATGTGAAAGAGAAAGATAATGGAAAAAATGGATAATAAGATGGATGAGTATATAAGGATGTATATATTTGAAAGAATGAATAGAAAAGTGCAAGTGTATAAAACAGAAAATAGGGGGAAATATGTGTGGTATTATTTGATTACTGATTTATGTGCATGCATGTACTATGAGTGCTGCCTTTCTTCTCTCAAGAATATGGACATAATGTTGATGATATATGTATATTCATATAATATTCATATATACACAATATAAATTTATCTCCAACATTACACAATTACACAAGAGCTATTTTCAAATTTTTGGAAATTTCAAAAATTTAAAAATTGTACAAAAATTAGTATTTAAAATTATCTAAGAATTTAAAATATTATGATAATAAAATAGTCTAACAGTAAATATATTGTAAAACTATGTAAGTTGATTATTTAATGTGTGACTATTTATTTCAAAATAATGGACTTTTGATCAAAAATCCTCAATTTTAATCAGATGTTTGTTTTCAGTCAGTGAAATAAGAAAATTGGTACAATTAATAGCATCTGTTATACAGTACAGTATGTGCAGTGTGTTCAATATTTTTGCATTCAGCATAAGAGTAAGTTTTGAGTTATGGCCAAAACTTTCAAATTTTTAAGTTCATAACACAAATATCTATAATAACAGAATCTGATTTACTGTCATATTTTTAATGAAAATTGAAAGCAATATGATTTTGGAATGAAATTATCATTACTGAAATAGAAAAAATATCTTGTTTTCTAAGAAAGTGTGCATCTTTATTTAAATATTAAATACTAATATTTCTGTAAAAGATAAAAATTGCTTCTGTTTATCCATCTAAGATTGTGGTAATTTAGCTAATGAATCAGATCAAGACAAACATCTTCACTTAGATTTTTAATTTAAATAGTTAGTTCATTTTGAAAACAAAATGAATTTCAAGTAGTTATAAAATTCCTTATTAGTTTGAAGTAGAATTATCTACAGTATGTATGTATGTATGTATGTATATTAATATTATAGCTAAGAAATCATTATCATAAAATTTCGCCTTGTTGTTTGAAACCATTTTCATTTTTTATGGCCTTACTAATCACATAGATTTGATGAAAAATATTTAACTTAAAAAGATTTCATTCTGAGCTTTAAAAGAACACATTAAAATTCTGCACTTTAACACAATAGAATTTAGTGATATGTCCTGACTGCTCTGTCCAATAGCATATCAAACAGGTTTTATTGCAATTGGTTCTCTGCTTTCACTTCCTTTGTTCAGTTGCCTGTAGCTGTATGTTGAGTAATAACAATTATGCTCTGTTTTTGCTTTTTTGAAGTAATATTTTTTGATATGCATTCTTGCTGTTTATTTTAATTTTTAATTAACTTTTTTTTATTACTGGTTTGATTCACTTTATTAGGCATTTTAATAGTTAAAAAAAATCTTCTTGTGTTTTTAATGTTCATTGGTCAAATAGGAATTAAAATAACTAGTCCTTTTTTTTAAGTATATAAAATAAGAGTTTTAATAATTTTCATTAAGAATTTATTTTTATGAAACTTGGATAATTCTAGTGTTACATTACTGCAAAAATTAGATACTGTGTATACTATAGATGATTGACATAAAAAAAAGTGATTCTATATGCTTCCTAGACTTACTTTTAATAAGTCCAGAAATGATACAAAACCATAAGATTATTATTTTTAGCATTAATGGAATCTCATCTGTGGCCTTTTTCATTGATGAATTTTATTTTTCCGCTTGTTAGATTTGTTTGATGATGATTTGTTTTTAAGTAAGCAATCCAAAAATATTAATGATAATATTAAATCTGTTTATTGGAAAGACAAATTGTCATTAAAATGTACATGCAAGATGGAAATGACTTGTAGAGGTGTGATCTTGTTGAAAAAATCACTCATATCCACATTATACAATTTTTATATAGTTTATAGGTACTACATTTACAAGAGGCTTCACCCTGTACTTTTAACTCTTTAGCAATGATCCATTCAAGCCAGGGCTTTTACTATATATCAAAATATTAATTGTTCCTTCTTCAGCAGTGATTTCTTTTGTGCTCACATTACTTATGGAAATAGTCTTGGTGTTTTATCAATCATCCTAAATTTATCCCACATATTTCTGCTATCCTTTCACGCTATATTTATTCTTATCTTTTTCTCTGTTCATACTTTTTTCATTTACTTCAAAGTGTTCTTATGTTCTCTTCATTTTTTTTAATCACTCATCTTGCTCTTTTTCAGTATATTGTATTTCATACTTACTCGCACTTAGGGCTTACAATATCAGCCAAAATCTTAATATCAGTATTTTGATATTTTTAATTTATGAAATTGGATATTAATACAAATATTTCAAAATGAACATTTTCCAATAAATATTATATTCTCAAAGAATTCTTAAAAGTACAATTATTCTAAAAACAAATATATATTTTTTAATCTGTAAATTTTAGCAGATTAGAATTTCATGACACACAGCTATCTGTTACATTATATTACATATAATAATCCCTCAATTGCATATTCAGTAATATTAATGATTTATTAATTGTCTTTATTCATCTATTATATACATTGAATATAGTAGATAATCTTCAAAAAGCATAAAGATTTATATATAAAAAACTTTTCTGAACATTACAAATTTAAAGACTTAAAAAAAAGTATGAAAATATGTATTGTATTTAACTGATTTGACCAGAGCAGAGTTTCTCAAACTTAATCTCTCTGCCGATCCCTTTTTTAAGGAGGAGAAAACTTGCAACTTAGTGTTGAATTATTTAATTTTTCAGAGCATGCAAACAGAATAAATATATATTAGACTGAAATTTCATTAATATTTTTTATGCAGTTATGATTGAGTTATTAATTTTTTTATTTAAGATTATTATTGAAATAATATTTTTTTGTAGAAAGTTTGGGAATCCTTATAAGTATGTTATCTGTATTCAGTCCACAAACCACACTGAGAAACTGTGGAGTAGAGGAATGTACATAAATTAATGATGTCTCATGATTTTTTCAAAATATTGTAATCAAAATAGTTTAGTTACTTTTCCTGATATGAATTTATTATTCATTTTAAGTCCTACCTATAAAGAACTTTGAAAGATGCAGTAGCTACTAGTTATACCATTTTGATATTCTTGATAGATTTAAGTTGAATTTTCTTATTTATGAACTAATCATTGCAAATATTAAGAGGATGTAACTAAAAATATTATTGCATAATTGATAATAACTAAAATCATTGCTTTAATTAAAATTCTGCTTATATTCTTCTCTATACATATTTCTTAAACTACATTAAATGAAATCTATTTTTTGATTTAATTTTTCAATAATCATATCTACATGATATTTCAAGTTCTTCTATTACTCAAAATATTGTTGATAATTTTATAATCAAATATCGAAAATGAGTGCAAAGAGCAGGATAATGGATAGACTTCAGATTTTTCTTTTTTAACTTAGTTAAAAAAGAAAAATCTAAAGTCTTTTTTTATCAATTATCCTGCTCTTTGCATTAATTTTTGATATTTGTTTAAATATGGAGCAACATATTTCAAATCTTGATAATGATTTCATAATCTTTATGCAAATAAATCATAAACAATTATCTTTAAATTAATATTGAGAAAAACTGGTATTTTGAATCAATAGTATATTTGAATACGGGGAAAAATAATTAAGGTTATTGGTATCGTAAGCCTATTTGTACTTCCACTCAACATTTTCAGATATTCTCTCTCTCTCCTCCTCTGCTACAACATATGATATCTGTCCATCATGATCTTTATCTACTTTTATTTCATAAATTGTTTCTCACAGACTCATCATATAATCCTTAAACTGTATATTCATGTCTTTACCTTGTGCATATTCTCATTCACTAGTCCTAGCCTTTCATTCTTTCCTCTCATTAACCTATTGCTTCACATGCAAATCCTCCCTTTTACTCTCATTTGCACTTTTGTCTTCCTCATGTTTCCCATCACTTCATAGATTCTTTCTCAGTGACCAGATAACTAACCAAATCAATTTCTGTGCCTCTTTTTACATTCATCTATCCACAGTTCTCTCAATTTTTTTTATCACATTCAACCAAGACAATCTTATTTTCTCTCTCAGCTCATCTAGACATTTTGATGAATGATGATTTACTGAAAGAAAGTATTTAAAATATGAACTGTACAGCCATCCTGTTACACTCATAAAATATACACCAAATGACTCTCACGATCTGGTTAGCTATAAGCATGCAGCATTTAGAACAGGGCTGTCCAATTATAATGACCCTGAGGGCCGCAACCGTTGTTATTAGAGATACGGAGGGCCACAGCTACAAAAAAAAGAGG